>CAUYUJ010018865.1:0-35242 GCA_963575745.1 Prorocentrum cordatum | reverse complement strand
CCTCCTCCTCCTCCCTTCTCCTCCCTCCTCCTCCTCCTCCTCCTCCTCCTCCTCCTCCTCCTCCTCGCCCCTCTGGCCCGAGGGGATCTAAGTGGGGGGCAACAAGAGGCCCCCAGAGCGCCACCGTCGCGCTCTCGACACTCCCCCAGAGTGATGCGCTCGGGCAGCCCCAGCTGATGCAGAACTTAAGAGTATGTTCATACAACGTGCTGTCGCTGAGGCAGGAGGGGAGATGGAATGACATCGCAAGACAGTTGAGATCGTGCCAGGTGATTGGATTGCAAGGTACACAGTGTACGCCAGATTCTCGAGGGCTCGCATGTCAACAAGATCGGCTGGCTCACTTTCATAGATTTCGGTGGCCTCGTGCGTGTGGAGTTGCGGGCCGCCCGACTGGCCTCGCGCTGCTGCTGAGCACCAAGTCCTTCCCCAGCCACACCATACGCCACGTGATGTCCCCGAAAGGCATGGAGGGCAGGCTGGGCGCGGTGAGGTGCAGAGGAAAAATCATTGATATGACCTTTGTTGTAGGCTATGCCCCGACTGAGCCCCACGGATCGGCTAAAGAGAGATGTATACAAGAGAAGAAGTGTAAACAGTTTTGGAAGAGCCTGAACAGTTTGGTGGACACGTTCCCAGCGCGTACCATCCCTGTAATCATGATAGATGCGAATGCGAAGTTAGGGGGCAAGCAGGAGTCTAGATATGTTGGAACGTGCGAGCCAGACGAGGAGAATTTCAACGGTAGCAGGATGAGGGAGTTTCTAGAGCAGCAAGAATTGGCAGCGCTGAACACTTTTTTTGAGACAGGGCCGACCTTTTACCACGGCTCAGGGCTGCACACGTCAAGGATTGACTATGTGTGCGCGCCCGCGGTAGTTAGATCATATACGGAGTCGTGCGAGGTGTGGGGGAGGGCGGGCGAGAAATTGCAGATAATTCACACACGCACGCGCAGGGACCACTACCCTCTGGTGCTCAGGTTTATAGTAGGGCCCTGTTTCGAGATGTGCAAGCAAGCGCCGACGTGCTGGAACCACGATGCGATCTCGCGCGCCGTGAGGTTTGGCCAGGGGTCGGAAGTGTTTCTGAACCAGGTCGAGCGAGAGCTCGAAGTAGTAGCGCAGAGAGTGCAAGAGCTCAGTGTGCAGAGTGCGGATGCAATGTATAACAAAATGCACGAAGTAGTGGAATCAGTGGCTCGCGTGTATTTTAAAAGGGAATCTAAGCAGGACTCGAGGCCCTCTGACATTACGCAAGCCCTGCAAGACAGAATCAGGGATCGTAAGTTGCTTAGGGACTTGAAGAGTGTCCCCATCGATCCCCTTCCTCCTCTCCCTCTCCCCAGTGTGCTGTGCACCACGTTTTGTAAGTTCAGCGGACGTGGGGTACATGAGTTTCTGTCGCCGCATTTCCTCGGGCGTATGTGCTACGCATCACGTGCATGTCTAGTGATGTATGAACCCAGTGCGTGTCTGGCAGCAGTCATAGCTAGGTGTAGGGAACGTGACAAAAAGGTTCGACTCCAGTTGCGCCGGGATAGATCTAGGCGCATGGGGCTTTATGTGAGAGAATTAGAACTTGCGAAGAGTGAAGGAGACATGGCGCTCTGTTGGAAACTGTCCAGACTTTTAGCGAAGAACAACTTAGGACCTAAGCAACGCAACTTCTGTGCCCCCAAGACTCGATTAGAAATGAGCACGTGGCGCACTTTTCTGGAGCAGCAAGGTAGCAAGGGTGGATTCGCGGCGAGACCCCCTGCGCAGGAGGAGGAGCAAGCGCGAAGGGCAGCCAGGCCCGCGTGCACCTCGCTCACGCCCGACACACTTGCCAGAGCGAACGACGACTTTGAAAGCCTGAGAAGGCAGCTGTTGTCGGCCCGTCTGAGACGGACGCCGCCAGCCTGGAGTTTTCCTGCAGGAGTGTGGAGGCTGATGATGAATCCCAACGAATATAAGTACTCGCGAGGCGAGGCCTTGGAGAGATATGAAAATGTGGAGGACTGGTATTTCCCATGTATCACCAAGTGCATTGTGTGGATTTGCACGGCCATCAGGATGCATTCAGAGACGCCGCTGCAGTGGCATCGTAGCCACGCTTTCTCGCTGGATAAGCTCAACGGAAAAAGCGAATGCAAGGGCCAGAGGCTTGTGCATTCGCTTGACGCACTCGGCAAAGCTTACTATGCTCAGCTCTGGCGTGCATACCCAGCATTGACTGCGCAGGCCGATAGGACATACGCGTTCGGTTATCTTCGGGGGAGGCGGCGGGAGGAGGCGATTCTTGTACAGAACGCTTGCGCTGCTAGGCTGCACGGCTCTAAGATAGGCAGAGTAACAACATTGTACGACGCTACGAATGCTTTTCACAGTATCCATCATGAGAGGCTGAAAGCGTATGTGCGCGCGCACTGTGATGAGTTCGGGGCTAAGTTGCTGGAGCAGAGGCTGGACTACGCACAGGTGATGATTGAGTGCGTGGATGGGGACCTCCAGGTGAGCATTGGGCAAGGCACACTCCCTGGAGACACGGTCGCATGCATATGGTTCCTGGGGTCCTACAACACCGCGATCGATCGGTTTCGGGATTCTGACGCCAGCGGGATTTATGTGCAGATCAAGTGGCTTCGGCACTGCCTAGCAGCAGATGACGAGGCCAGGCAGCGCCTTGGGGCCCTGTCGAGAGAGTTTTTCGACATTTCTGTCTCCAGCTTCTCAGACGACATCGCTCGTACGTCGGCCGTGGAAGACGCAGCTCACTGCAGGCTGCGCACGAATGCTCAGTTCATGCACCTCGATGCGGAGCTATGGGAGGAGGGGGTAGCGCTGAACGGGGACAAGCAGGTGTCACTGGTGCAGCTGGAGGGGAGAGGCATACAGTACGGGATGAGGAGGCTGTACAGGGACAAGGACGTAATGAAGGGGGAGGTACAGAGAGTGGCGAGGTATCTGGGTGGCCAACTACATTTCCAGGGAAGATCGAAACCAGAAGTCGAGTATCGCGTCAGGAGGGCAAAACAAACGTTCGCAGTCCTGGGGAGTTTCTGGAGCGAAGTGACGAATGAAAGGTGGAGGGGCGTCATTTTCAAGAGCATGATCGACGCCTCGCTCTTATCGGAGGTGATCGCGTGCCCTCTTCCTGAGGCGGAGCTTCAGAAGATTGAGGGCGTGCAGGCGAAACTAGCTAGAAAAGCTCTACAGGGCAAGGGGTGTCTCAAGGTTGAAGCGACGGAGCTGAGGGCCAAACACCACGCTGCCTTGCCCAACTCTAAGGTTCGGGAACTTCTGCGAATACGCGCGCCCTTCAGCCTGCTGCGAGCGCAGAGGATCAGCTGGTGGCAAGAAATCATTCGAAACCCTGAGAGGCATGTCTTATTTATCGCCACTCTGTTTGGCTACGCTGCTTGGGACCAGCACAACCTGTGTGACGAGATGGGCTTCTCAGCGGGGGCCCCTGGAGGGAGTTCGGTGCAGCCGTGGTGGAACCAGCTGCTACTCGATCTCTCTGCCTGTGTTGAGTTCCTACAGATGCCAGACATTCTGCCCACGCTTGTGGAACGCCCAGTTGCGCTTTTTTGTGATGCTGAAGTGCGGGAGGCAGTACTAAAGGTGTCGGTTGAGAAGCTGAAGAGGGTGACGGGGGGACCTAGAGTCTACGCGGATATCTCGGAGAGGCTGATGGAGGAGGTGACGGTAGGAAGGAACAGAAGAGGAAGTGGAGGAGAACTACCTGTCGAGGGAGAGGTGGGAGGAGCTGAGCAGGAGGTACCACGGGAGGGAGACGAAGAGCCAGATCCTGCGGCACTTCAGCCAGAATTGCCCGAGCCGCCCACTCCCGCACCACACGTGTGCGACATCGAGGGCTGTGGCTTGGGCTTCGACACGCGTCGCCAGCTACTGCTGCATCAGTCTAACTCAAAAGCAGAAGGACACGGAAAAAAGCAGCTGGCAAAAATACTTACTATATCTAACAAATGCATCTTGTGCAACAATTTTTATACGACAAAACGATATGCGTCGGAACACTTGGATCAAGCTATTAAGAAAGGAAAATGTCCGAGGTCGAGGGGGTCAGTCACGGTACACCAACATGTTGCCGACCCCCCTTACTGGTGTGAACTGTGTAGTGAGGAGTTCGCCACGTATGAAGTGGCGAGAGCGCATATGTTAACACATCTACCCTGTTGACCGTGCCTCAGAGGTGCGGTGTGCGTGTGAATTCGTCGATGTCTGGCTCGAGTGCTTCGGTCGAGGTCTTGTGCTCACCAGGCTGTGAGTGCCCATTGTCCAAGGTGCAGTGCTGTTCGGCCGATGTGGAAGGAACAGTTCGCGCATGCAGGACCTGGTGACGCTGCAGCTGAGCCACAAGGTCGCTCTGTGAAGTACCGCCAGATTGAATGCACGGAGGACAAGCAAAAGATCGACTTAGCGTTGAAGCTGGGGGTGATCGCTAATCAGAAGGCCAGGCTGCTGGCCGCAGCGTGCACGGTAGAGATCGAGATGTTAGTGGAGGGCCCCATCATGAGGGCCATGGCCAAGGCCCACGCAGAGGAGTACCTGCCGAGGGTCAAAGGGAAGGCTGGACATGGGTTGGGGGCGCCAGACTCATTCTTGCTGACGGCGGCGATCATCACCATGCTGGAGTCGTGCGAGGAGAAGTACAAGGCTCCGCTGAAGGAGTACTTGGACAAGTTCAAGCCAGGGTCGAAGGAGGCACAGCACATTGTGGGCCTCTTCCGCACCGAGAAGATGTACGACAGCAAGAAGAAGCGCCTCATCATCGGAATGAAAGACGAGAAGTTCGAGAAGATCCTCGTGAGCGCCATCGAGTCCGTGGAGAAGCGTGAGGCATTCTCGGGGCCGAGGCCGCCTGGACACTTAGAGCTGGAAGGCCAGAAGGTCCTCGAGATTGGCCGCTAGCTGAGGATCGACAGCGACCGCGAGTGGTCCAAGGACCTTGAGTGGATCATAGGTGCGACGCCCGTCATTGATGATTGCCAAGCGTGGTTCAGGGACCGCGAGTGGATCATAGGTGTGGCGCCCGTCGACGATGATTGCCACGAGTGGTTCAGGGACCCTGAGTGGATCATAGGTGCGCCGCCCTCCTTGCACGATTGCCGCGGGTGGATCGGTTTCGTTGGGGAGGGTACCTCCATCGTGCGCCTCGAGACCTGAGCCTGCTGATGAAGGCGCCGTGTGCTGCTGCCGCCGTCCCTCTTCTCTCCGCCCCACCTAACTTTTTGGAGCAGCGAACTTTTTCCTTGGGCCTCGAATTCGGGTTCTGTGTTTGTGTGCGTTCTGAATTAGAAATCCTGTCTAGGCTAAGTGTCTGTGCGAGTTTTCGGTCCCCTCCTGCTTCCTCGTCGTGTCCGGTCGTCTCTCTCGCTTTCTCGCCCTTCCCGCTCCCTTGGGGGGGGTTCGGGGGCGCCTTGGTAGCGCGCCCGCTCGCCCGCCCTTCTTCCGCGTCGTTGCTGCTTGCTGCTGGACCGTGGGTTTAAATCTGAGTTAGTTTAAGTTTTTGGTCTCGCCTCCCTGGTGCAGGAAGGAGCCGCTTCGGCACGGGCTGTGCACTGGCTACCCCCGTGCATGCACGGGGCTGCCGCTAGTGCCCCTCGTTGGTGAGGTGCCGAGCTGCAGATATGAGGGGGGCATCTGCTCCCACACTCCCTAGTTCGATCCGCCTCGGACTCTTGAGGAGCGCCACCACCACCTCCTGCTCCTCCTCCTCCTCCTCCTCCTCCTCCTCCTCCTCCTCCTCCTGCTCCTCCTCCTCCTCCTCCTCCTCCTCCTCCTCCTCCTCCTCCTCCTCCTCAGGCTGTGGGCGGCCTCGTCGAGAGGCAACTGCCTCGGGGCATCGAGGGCGACGCGCCGGGCGCCTCGGCGGGCTGCCTGCTTGGCTGCTGTGCTGGCGCTGCGGCCGGTGGGGTCGGGGCCGAGCGTCGCCAGGACAGCCCAGACGGGCCCCAGGCTTGGGGATGGGTCCTCCCCGAGGGGCGCCGCGTGTGCCGTGCCTCCCAAGCGTACCCAGGCCTCGGTGAAGAAGCCGGCGCCCAGGCTCCATTTCGAGGGCTCTGCCTCCCTGAATCTCCTCCGCAGGCGTGCCGCCCGAAGCTGGAGGGCGATCTGGCCGTCGTCGGCATCGCCTCCCAGCAGGCGGAGGACCCTGCGGCGAACCCCGTTGGCGACGAGGTCCGCCCACTCGTTCGCCGCGCCAACGCCCTCGAGGCCCAACTCGGCCATGCGGGCGCTGACCTCCTCCTGGCTAGCCCTGGAGTCGAAGTCCGCCGCGACGTTGTGGTAGGCGCGGAAGAAGTGCCCGACCGCGAGGAAGTTGTGCCCGCATTCGAAGCCAAACGAGGGCGATGATGCCGCTTCGTGAGCCAGCTGGTGAAGACCATGTTGTCCGTGGCCAGGAGCACGCGCCGCCTGCTCCAGGTCGGCCCCTGGCGTCCAGCTAGGGCGATGTAGGCCAGGGCCTCCCCGAGGGCGATCTCGACGTCGCCGCCGTCCAAGCGTGCCCTTGCAGTCTACGAGGTCCTGCCGCAGATAGACCTTCTCCGTCCAGTCGGCTCCAAAGGCGACAGACGTGGCAGCGTCGGTGGTCACCCACATGGCCTTTGCGGTTTCGCCGGGCAGCGCGAGCCGCTCGCGGGCGCCCAGGAGCGCGCACACGGAGACCGTGAAGCGTTCTCCCCATACTTCGGGGCGGGCGGGGAGGAGGCGGAGCAGCTCGCATGCGCCCCAGAGGTCCTGCCACGTGGCGTCCTCGTTCCCTGGCTCGACCCAAGGCCTGAATATCCTGTCGGCCTGCGGCGCGAGGAACACGTTCACCGCCCTCGGCTCGGTGGCCAGCGCCGGCGCGGCGGCCATCCAGCTGGCGCCCGCGCCTCGCAGCACCTGCATGTCGCGTAGCCTCGCTCCCTTGTGGCCGCTGTCGCGCATCACTGAGTAGTAGGCTCCCTTGCGGAACCGTGGCTCCGGGATAGCGACCTGCATCGCGTCGGCGCGGTACTCCAAGCCTTGCAGGCGATCTTGTCCGTCGAGAAGTACCCCTCCTGCTGCTTCCCTTCCTGTCTGACGGCAGCTGGGCCCAGCAGTTTCCCGACGTTCTGCGCCAGGGATCTGGAGGTACAGGGGTGCGTGCCCAGGGCGGACTCAACCAGCACGAAATTGTCCATGAGGATGTGCGACTGGAACTTGAAGGGCCCCTCCCAGGCCGTGCCCAGCGTTGCGCGCTGGCTGCGGACGGCCGCCGCGCTGTCGCCCCGCGGCGCCCACTCGCCCGGGCCCCCAGCCCAATCCAAGGTGAGGACGAGCGAGGTGAGTGTGCCCTCGTCGATCGTCCAAGCAGGGCTGCGCCCGGCGGTCGTGCTGCTCGTCGCCGTCGGTCGTCTCGGGCTCGGCCGCCTTCCCGGGGACCGCGCAGGACTCCACGTGCCAGGGCAGGTCGGCAGCGAAGGTGCCGACGTCCAGGGGGTCCACCCAGACAAGCTCGAAGGCCCCTTCGACGTCCAGCTTGGAGAGGAGGATGGGTATGCGCGGCAGCCTCGCGGACCACCGTGCGACGAGCCTGGCGAGCTGCCGATGGAAAGGTTGAGCGGCTGGTGGGCGCCACGCCTTGTCCGTGGTCTCGTTGACGCGCCCCTGGTCGTGGATGGGCCTCCTCTCGGGCGAGAGCGCCCTGTCTGGGTTCTGCTCGGGGGCGGCGCCACGCGGCGGGGAGCGGGCCCCTGCGCGAGGTCGCGCCGGCGCTTCGGGGGGGCGGGACGCGGGCGGCATGGACGTCCGCGGTGATCTGGCGTGGCTTGCGCTCCTCCCTGACCTTTGCGCCGGCACCCCTCGCGGCGACGTCGCGCTTGGCCTGGCCCCGCAGGTGCAAGAGCATGTCCGTTTGCAGGAGGCGACCCAGGTCTGGGTCGAAGATGAATTGAGTCGTCCAGGCCGAGGTCGCTCCGCGCCTTGAAAGAGCGCGCGCGCCCTCCTCCGCGCTGCCCGCCAGCTCCGGCAGGGTCTCGCCTCGGGCGGCAGCTCCTCACCAGGCGCTCTCCGCCCCGACGGGCTTGGGCTTGACGTGGGCCACGCAGGTCCGCGCCGCGCGGCCCGCCCGCGTTCGGGTCGCGCCCGAGTCGCCTGCGCGCCGTACCCCGTCGCCAGCTGGCGTCGGTTCCCGCGCCGTCTCTCCTCGCCTGGTCGAGAAGCGCGCCGAAAGCGAGGGGGGGGCCTCTCCACCATCCTCCGGGCAAGCGTCCGCCGCCGTATCGCCCCAGGCCGCGGGGCCCCCCATCCCCGCCTGACTGGGCGGGGGGGCCTGGCTCCGCGCTGCGCCGGCACTCCCGTGGTTGGCCGCTGCGCCCGCGGCGCCGTCGCCGCAGTGCCGCCCAGGTTTTCCGCCGCGCTCCTTGCGGCCCGATTGGAACTGGAGCTCGCGATTGGCGGTTGGGGCGTGCCGTCTGTAAGCGCTGATACGGTCGGCGTTGGTGTTCGCGGCGCCCGCGACACCCGTGCTGGGCGCGCCCCAGTCCGCGGGGCCATCCGCCCCCGCTTGACAAGGAGGGGCGGCCTGGCCCCACGTTGCCCCAGCGCTCCCGCGGGTGGCTGCTGCGTCGGCGCAGCCGTCGCCCGGCGCGCCCCAGGCCGCGGGGCCCTCCACCCCCGCTTGACTGGGAGGGGGGGCCTGGCCCCGCGCTGCCCCAGCGCTCCTGCGCGCGGCAGCTGCGTCGGCGATGCCCTCGCAGGGCGGGCAGGCGGCGGGCAGAGGGCCCCCCTTTTCACCCCCCCAACGGTCGCGCCGCTCTGTCGGAGGTTGCCCTTCGGGATGACGCCCGCAACGATACCCTTCGCGAGGAGCTCAACGAACGGCAGCTGGTCGACAGTTCTGTAGGCCCCCTCCCCGCCCCTCCCCCCTTCGCCCTCTTCCCCGCCCCGCCGCATCCTGCTCCCACCTGTTCCAGCTGGTCGGCCGATGCCTCCCTGACGCCCGCTCACAGCATGTTGGGCCTGTTTTTTTCCTCCACCACCACCACCACCATAAGTTGGAGGGAGAAAGGAGGTGGAGGAGGAGGAGGGGGAGGAGGACGACGAGGAGGAGGAAGAGGAGGAGGTGGAGGAGGAGGACCCCCTCCAACTAATGGTGGTGGTGGTGGTGGAAAACGGGCCCCTCACAGGAGGCAGCGCCGTGCGGCGGTACTGCATCCGCAGCAGGCAGACGCGCATGTTCCTGAACCTGTGCGGGGGCCGAGCCCGGGAGGGCGAGTTCCTGCAGATTTTCGGGGGCGGCGACGAGGGGGGCGACACGTAGGGTTAAGTCGGGCCTGTCCCTCTACAGGGGGGGGCACTCAAAAATAACCAAAAACATAGTAGTAGGGGGACGATGTTTTGCGAATGTTCTTGAATATGTTAAGGATTTGTTTGACTACTTTCAATTTCTCGTCCAAAATCCGCCTGTAGGGGGACATGCCCGACCCAAACGTAGGGTTATGCTGTTCTAACCTACTTTAGCCTCGATCGCCAGAAAGAAGTTCGAGCACCAGAACAAGTTCCCAAGAAATGCATGGTTTTCACGTGTCGGGCCCTGGGAGGCGTTCGTCCTACACTGTTTCGATACTCTTTCGACACTTTGCCGTGTGCTCGCAATCATTTCCGGGATGTGGTCCTTAAGTACGATGGTACGATGGGGGCAACACAAACGTAGGGGGTGGTTTCGTCGGTCCGTGGGGGGCTTCATTGCATGCCTCGGGATGCCGAGCAGCAGCTGCGCTTCGCCGCGAGCTGCCCATGGGGTGCCCGGAGCGTGCAGGAGAAAGGGCAACCCCCGGAGGCCCGAGCCTGTGGCCCGGAGGCCACCCGGCGTCGCGAGGTGGGGCGCTCGAGTGTGCCTTCCTTTGCCAGGCCCCCCCCCCCTTCGGCGGCGCGCCCGGGCGTGTGGGACAATCCGCGCAGCGCGCACAGCCAGTGGCAGCTCGCGCCGGCCGACACGCAGCCGCAGGCCATCATGAACGTGTCCAGCGGCATGTACATTTCGGGGGGCGTCAGCTGGATCCTCGCGAGAAAGAGGGCACGGCAGGGACAGAAGCCTTCGGAGCTCCGCGCGGACCTCCGAATAAGCGTAACTGTGTGCTCGTTGTGCTTCTTCTTCTTCTTCTTCTTCTTCTTCCACCCTCGCCGTGCTTATCCTGGCCCCAGGGTGTTGGTAGAAGCCCTCCCGTCCTGGCCAGGGAGGCGTTTTCTCGCCCATCCTGGGGGCCCAGGATCGGCCCAGCCAGGAGCGGTGAGATTTACCAGCCTCGAACGTATCCCTATCCCTAAGATTGACACGCCGAAAGGCGATGACAGTCTTAGGGATTCGCCCTCAAAAAATAAGGGAATCTCTAAGATTGGCATCGTGATGAGGAGGTGCCCAGCATAGGCATAGGGATATGTTCCAGGCTGGTAAGAGGTGGGCCGTTGGCGCCCCCTGGCACGTCCAGATACAGGCTGTGGACGAGGGGTCGTTCGTCCACATGACTGCGGACAAGGACGACCCGGGGTCCCACTGGCTGCTGGAGGACGCCGGGGTGATCGACGGCGAGGCCTGCACGAGGCTCCGGAGCGCGAAGGCGGGCAGATATCTGGTCCTGGCCCCTCTGTAGGGAGCAGCCAGCGCGTGGCTGGGTCGGCCTGCCCCGCACCTCCCGATGATGCCAACCCTCCTCCTCCTCCTCCTCCTCCTCCTCCTCCTCCTCCTCCTCCTCCTCCTCCTCCTCCTCCATGCTCCTCCTTCCTCCTCCATGCTCCTCTTCCTCCTCCATCCTCCTCCCCTCCTCTCTCCTCCTCCTCCTCCTCCTCCTCCACCTCCTCCTTCTCTTCCTCCTCCTCCTCCTCCTCTCCTTTATCTTCTTCCTCCTCCTCCTCCTCCTTCTCCTCCTCCTCCTCCCCCTCCTCCTAGGACGAGGGGGGGGGCTGAAGCCTGCGGCGCGCAGCTGGTTCGGGCCCCTGCCGCCAGGCATGTGCCTCGACGCGTCGGGCGCCTCCGCGGCGCCGGGGAGAGCAGCTGCGCGCGGCTGGTTTGCCACCCCCTCCTGCTGTGCTTTCCCCCCTTCTCGTCCAGCGCGGCGTGGGCATGTTTGTCCAAGAATGGGTCGGGGGCGGAAAAGAGGGGGGTGATGACTAGGGGGGGGTGGATATCATGGCGTGGGCCATGATATTTCCCCAGATGTCATGGCGCCTCTTCTAATTTCATTACGTCCACGGCCCCCCCGCTGGGCCGCGCACATGCCGCCGGTCATGATGTACAATTACTCAATATGAAAATACTCTCCCTCTTCCCCTGATGGCGTCCGGGTGATGGCCGCGCACCCTCCGCGTACTGTTTTTTAACACACAGGATTCCCGGGAAATCCCGGGAAACGACTCTCGCTGAGGCGCCGGCGTCATTTTTTCCCAAAATGCTGCTCTCGTCGAGGCGCCGGCCTCTTTTCTGCTCCCGAATCGTTCCGAATCGTGCTCCCGCTGCAGCGTGGGCCTCATTTTCGGATCGGTGTTTGGCCTCCGTCGTTCAGGATGGCGTTCTCGCCCCAGCGCGGGCCTTTTTCTCGCGCGCCCATCCGCCCGCCACCACCGCGCCGCACCGCCACCACCACCACCACCACCCACCACCACCACCACCACACCACCACCACCACCACCACCACCACCACCACCACCACCACCACCACCACCACCACCACCACCACCACCACCACCACCACCACGACAACCACGCACACACGCACGCACGCACGCACGTGCACCACCACCCACTACGCACGCGCGCGCGGAGCCACAGGTCCGCTACGACACGCGTCCGCGGATAGAGAAAATCAGCGCCATGGTAAGGGATGGGAGGGAGGGGTAGGACGTCAGATATGACGCGAGCGCACCTAGCTTGGCCCCCCCCCTCTTGGACACCCCCCGCTTGGCCGCTCCCGAATGGGGCTTCTGTTTTTACTAAGGCGCCTCCGGACCTCTTCCCTAACAGATCACGCATGTACGTGTTCATACTCAGACCACCAAGCGCCCATCACGGGGTCTATCGCAGACCCTCTCTTCTTCGCGTGGCCCATCACTTCCTCATTTTTCCTCACGCAGACTCAACCACATCACTTCCTCACTCAGACTCATCTTTCACACTTAGATTCAGACACACTCAGGGAATTAGCCCCAGACTCGCTTTTCATTCATAGGCATTCAGACTCTGTGCCTCCGACACAGTTTTTATCATTCTTCCTCACCAAGACTCACTCAGACTTTTCAGGTGGTCCACTGCTCACCGCCAGGGGCGAGGACACTGCAAAAGTCGCTCCCAGATCGTGGGGATGTGTCAAGCGGTTTGCCCGTGTCTGCCCTCCGGACTATCCCTTCTGGTGGTCCAATGCTCATCGCGATATTGTAGGTGTGGCACTTGTGCGCCCCAAGGGGGAGCCGCCAGGGGTGAGGACCCTTTAAAGGTCGCGCCCAGATTGTGGGGATGTCTCAAGCGGCTTGCCTGTTTCAGCAGCCCAGACGTTTCTCTTTCGGTGGTCCAGTGCTCACCGCGATCTAGCAGGTGTGGCACTTGGGCACCCCAAGGGGGGGAATTGCTAGCGGCGAGGACACTCCAGGATTCGCGCCCAGAATTCGAGGACGTCCCGAGTGGTTTGCCCGCGTCTGCCCCGTGTTCATCGCGGTATATAGCAGGCGTGGCACTTGGGCACCCCAAGAGGGGAGCCGCCGGGGTTGAGGACACTCCAGGATTCGTACCCAGATTGCGGGGAGGTCTCAGGTGGTTTGCCTGTTTCTCCACCCTGCACTATTTTTGGTTTGGTAGCACAATGCTCACCGCGATATAGCACGCGTGGCATCTGCTCACGCGCAGGGCGAGCCGCCAGGGGCGAGGACACTCCAGGGTTCGCGTCCGGATGGTGGGGATGCTTCAGGCGGTTTGCCTTTCCTGCCCCCGAGGCATTCTTCCCCATATCCTGAGATGGGGTTCTTGTCATCCACCATATCCTAAGGTGGGGTTCTTGTTGTTTCTTAGACGGTTCCGAGAACCTTCTCCTCACCTTCTTCTCTTCCCCCCCTTCCTCAGCAAGAATGATGAGTCACTCACATTCAGGCCCACTCATACTAAGTCATGCTCAGCCGCACTAGCACTCAGACTCACTCGCACTCAGACTCACTAACATTCTGATTCACTCACAGTCAGACTCATTCATATTCTGTCCCACTCACACTCAGACTCACTAGTACGCATATCCAACACACCTCAGACTCACTCACACGCAGACTCACTCACACTTAGACTCATTCACTCTTGGACTCACTCACACTCATACTAACTCCCCGTCATACTCAAAGTCGGACTCACGCAGACTCATTGGTGGTACAATGCTCACCGCCATATAGCCCGCGTAGCACTTGGGCGCCCCAAGGGGAGGGCGCCAGGGGTCAGGACACTCTAGGATTCGCGCCCAGGTTGTAGGGATGTCCCAGGCGGTGTGCCTGCTTGCGTGCCCAACATCTTCTGTCTTCTGAGCAGATTCAGAGGATGTTGCAGGCGAGGCGCTGGTTTTAGCACTCCTAAGGGGTGGGGGTAAGGGGGGGGTGCGCCAGGGGTCAGGACAATTTAGGGCTCGCGCCCCAGATTGGGGAGATGTCTCAGGTGGTTTGCCTGTTTGCGTACCCAACACCCTGTGCCTTCGGAGCATACTCTGAGGATGTCTCCGGCGAGCCGCTGGTTCAGCATGCCTAAGAGAGGGCACCAAGAGTGAGGACGTCTCAGGCGTTTTGCCTGTTCGCATGCCCAACATCCGTTGCGTTCGGAGTAGCTTGTGAGGATGTCTCAGGCGGCTTGCCTGTTTCTGTCTCCCCCTGATTATTTTCTCATGGTGGTTCAATGTTCACCGCGAGATAGCAGACGTGGAACTTGGGCACCCCAAGGGGGGAGCCGCCAGGGGTGGGAACACGTCAGGATTCCTGACAATATTGTAGGGACGTTTCAGACGGTTTGCGGGTTCTGTCCCCCAGATTCCATTCTTTTTACATGAAGAAGGTGTTGTTCAGACTCTGGGGCGCCCCCAGACTCTGGGGGTTGGGGGTTGCTCCGACTTTGTCTCTCATTGTCCAACTGTGTCTCCTCGCTCCTACCCCTTGCCTCCTTCTCCTGGTCCTCCTCCGTGTTTCTCTTCCTACTCCCTCTTTGCCCTCCTCCTTCTCCTCCTCCTCCCTCTCCTGATTCTCCCCCTCAGCCTCCCCCAAGTGTTCCCCGGAGAGTTCCCAGAGCGGCTGGGGGAATACATAATCAGATAGCTTGGCCAAGTTGGGGCCCAACGTTTGGCCACATAGGCGCTGGGGGCATGCGAACCATACCTCTGAGGCCTTCGGTGGAGCTCCCTAGGAGACCACGAAAAGTGTGAGGGGTGTGCCGAAGTGAGGGGGGTAACTGGGAGGGAGGCAGGGGAGGAGGAGCAGGAAGAGGAAGAGGAGACGCGGGGACTGCCTCTGCAAAACGAGGACTCCACACCACAGGACGGTCGGGGAAAAGAGGCCTTCGCCGTCGACGCGCTTCGGCGGTGGAAGTAGAACGACGGCGGGTCCGTGGGCGGAGGCCAGCGGAAGGAACAGCGAGACATCAACATGTTTGGATTCTGGTTTGTGATCGTGTTCTTCTTCGTTGTTTTGCCGATCGGCGCGGAACCTCGCACCCCCCCCTCCCCCCCATCGAGTAGATCTTGGCTGTTTTTGGCGCCTGCTTCGAGCAGGTGGAGCCTCCCCTACTGGACGCACTGCTGTAACCAGTCGCATTTAGCAGAGGTCCAGAGC
The DNA here is from genome assembly GCA_963575745.1 of Prorocentrum cordatum. Taxonomy (NCBI): domain Eukaryota; class Dinophyceae; order Prorocentrales; family Prorocentraceae; genus Prorocentrum; species Prorocentrum cordatum. Next base: position 20,426 of record CAUYUJ010018865.1, on the reverse strand, counting down.
CAGACCCCCGCCCAATGTCGAATCGCCGACTAAGAAAATGTTCACTTTGACGGAGCTGGCCAGATGAGCAACGGGGACGCGGACGCGGTCAGTTCTGCCGATCCTGAAAAGTGATCCTCTTGAGCGCAAGAGGCGGAAAGGGGTCGGGGGCAGGGGGCAGCGGCGGCTTCAACGTGAGGCCAGAAGTCGAAAGGTCCTCGGCCCATCCCGCCATTTCGCCTGTTTTTTTTGGTTGGAACCCTTTTGGGGACATTTGGGGTGGTCTTGGGACGCCTTGTCTGGGGACTCCTAGGGGCTTTTGTGCCCGTTTGGGTGCGTCTTAGAGCTGAGGCCTATTGGGGCCTCTTGTGTGCCTTCTAGGGGGTCTTGGGATGTTATTGGACGGGCTTGCTTCACGCGGTGCAGCGGATGCGTCCTTTTTGGTCCCCTCTTGGAGCCACCTTGGTGGCCTCTTGGGCCTCTCTTGGGGGCGTCTTAGGCCATCTGGGGCTGCTCTTGGAGGGGGGTCCTTGCGCCGTCGTGAATGCTTGTGCGACCGATGCGGCGCGAGCGTTCAGATCGTACAGAAGCCCAATATGTTCAGCCAATGAAAGCCCCGGGGCGGCGCCCGGGCCTCCAAGGCGGCGCCAGCGAGAATCCCAGGAGTGCTGAGGTTGGCCCCGAGGGGGCTGCAGCAGGCCAAGGCGGTCGGCCCAAAAGCAGCCAACTTTGCGGAGGAGAAGGAGGAGGAGGAGGCGGAGGAGGATGAGGATGAGGAGGAGGAGGAGGCGGAGGCGGAGGCGGAGGCGGAGGAGGAGGAGGAGGAGGAGGAGGAGGAGGAGGAGGAGGAGGAGGAGGAGGAGGAGGAGGGGGAGCAGTACTCCTCCCGAGACCCACTCGAGGCAGAAGCGTCGCCTGCTCGGCAGCGGCCGCTGCTGGGTTTGTTGGCAGCATCTTCGTCAATGGGCATCTCCTCCTCCTCCTCCTCCTCCTCCTCCTCCTCCTCCTCCTCCTAGGAAGCCTGATACGCATGACGCGGCAGGTCTGTACGAGAACCCGGTACACAGTTGTCTTCTGATCGTTCGGCCCTTCCATCAGGGGAAGTGCTAGGAGGGGTACGCTCAGGAGGGGATGCGTCGCCCCCCCGATCGCCCATGGATCGCCGATAGGGGCCTGATAGGTTGCCCCACCCAGGAGGGGGCGGACTCGCCATTGGGGGGCCGTCGCCGATCTATCGGCGAAGTATCCCCGATATCAAGATAGATGCCCCTCCCCCCCACGCGCCAGTCCCCACCAGGAAGGGGCGGACTCGCTATTGGGGGCTGTCGCCGATTCGTCGGCGAAGTACCCCCGACGTCAAGACAGATGTCTCCTCCCTCCCCCCGCGCCAGTCCCCAGGATCGTTCTCGCCGATCCGTCGGCGACGTGTCCCCGATGTCAAGACAGACGTCCCCCCCCCCCCCCCGCGCCAGTCCCCCCCCCTTATCGTTCTCCCTCGGTTCTCCCTCGCTCCTCCTGCCCGGCGCGCGGGCACCTGGACGCGCAGGGGCTCTCTTGCAGCCCCGCGGCGCCCCGGAGCTCCCGACTCCTTCCCCCGGGGGGTCCTCCTCCTCCTCCTCCTCCTCCTCCTCCTCCTCCTCCTCCTCCTCCTCCTCCTGCTCCTGCTCCTGCTCCTGCTCCTCCTCCTCGTTCTCCTCCTTAACCTCCTCCTCCTCCTCCTCCTCCTCCTCCTCCTCCTCCTCCTGCTCCTGCTCCTGCTCCTCCTCCTCCTCCTCCTTCTCCTCCTCCTTACCCTCCTCCTCCTCCTCCTTCTCCTACTCCTCCTCCTCCTCCTCCTCCTGGATCCATGCTTGATCGGGGGCCCCCAAGCGGGGTGGGGACCACACCGTGCGGTGAGTCAGTGGGGATTCGGGACCACCGCACGGTTTTGGGGCTCGGGTCGTTCTCCGAGGGCGTCTCGGGCGACTGGGGCCTCCGAGGCCCCAAGGCCGTGGTTCGGTGACGGACCGTGCGGTGAGGTCTTGGGGGATGGCGAGGCCACCGCACGGCCTGTCACCGGACCGTTCTCCGGGGCTCCAGACGGGATGGCCCCGGGGCCCGACAGCGGGTCCCAGAAGCTGCTCGAGATCGAGGAGGAGGAGGCGGAGGCGGAGGCGGAGGAGGAGGAGGAGGCGGAGGAGGAGGAGGAGGGGGAGGAGGGGGAGGATGAGGAAGGGGAGGAGGAAGGGGAGGGGGATGAGGAGGAGGAGGAGGAGGAGGCGGAGGAGGAGGCGGAGGAGGAGGGGGAGGAGGAGGAGGAGGGCGCGGCGGGATCCACGAGTCCATCTCTGCGTCGTCGGAGCTTCGGGGCGAGCGAGAGCCCGCCGCGCGTGCCTCCTCGTCTGCCCCCGCGCCGCGCCGCGCCGCGCCCCGGGCGCGGCGCGCTGCATGCAGCGCCTCGAGGCGCCGGCCCGTGCGCGCGACGCTCGCGGAGGCGTCAGGCGCCGGCGGCGCGTGGTCGGGGCCCCCTGAATTCAGGGGCGACGGTAGTCACCACCCACCAAACCACCCCAACCCAACCCGAAGGCCCAAATTTATCCTCGATTTCCAGTGGGGGGGGGTCGGGGAACGTTGAAAAAACACATGGTATCCGTACCCCCCCAACCCGAAATTCGGGTCAAATTCGGGTCTTCGGGTTGGGTTGGGGTGGTCTGGTAGGTAGTCAGGTAGGGGCGAATAGCCTTAGCCCGGGGGAGAGCGATACATGTATTCAGACCCCCTCGCGCCGAGAAAAAATCACGAGGGGAGGTGTTTCGCCATTTTCAGCCTTTGGGAGCCCTCACCGGACCTCGGGACCGTCAAAAACGACTCAGGATGAAAAACCGGTCCCAGGGAATGGGTCGAGGGGTCAGGCGCCCGGGCGAATGCGTGTAATGCCCGCCCCTGTGGGTTATATTCGCCCCCACCGTCGCCGCCGAACCAGGACCCTGCCAGCCAGGATTTTCAGAGTTCGGGAGAGATGGTGAGGCTTCGGGCTGCGCGCAGGCAGCCTCCTCCAGCGGCGCCGCACACAGGCGCCGCCTCTGGCGGCGCCCCCCCAGGGCGCTCCGCGCCCTGGGGCCGGAGTGTTGAGACCGCGCTGGACTGCTCGGGTGACCTGTGGCGGCCAGCCTCCAAGAAACATCCTGCTAGCCTCCAGGGTTCCCTGGGTCGCTTGGGGTTCGATGGTTGTGCGATGGAAAGCCTGACGTGCCCACACCAAAAATCCGTGAACGCCCTGAGGTCTCAGGGCTGGGTTTCTTGTGGAAGGTATCCTGTGCTCGGGGCCCTGCTGTACTGGAGGGGGCTGGTCTGTGCGCCACACGAAGCCTCACCGTGGAGAGCGAGGAGTGGAGAATGCTTCGGCCCGCGGCCGCAGCCTCCTCGGGCGGGCCTACCTGCGACGCCCTGATTTGGCAGGGCCCCCGTTGAGAGGGCCCTGACGCGGGGGGCGGCGCGTGCACAGGCGGCACCCCTCGCGCGGGCCGGGCGCTCGCGGCGAACATGCCTCGCGGGCGTCGCCGCCGCCGCCGCCGTCTCGCGAGGCCTGCGCGCCTGCTTGAGGTCGGGCTCGGCCTCGGGAATGCACGCAGGTGGCCTCGCCCGCCGTCGCGGGGCCCTGCTCGCTGCGCGGGCTTGCTCTCGGCCGGCTCACCGCTGCCCCTCTGGTGAGGCCGCCCCTCCCCACAGCGTTCGAGCGGTCCCGGGGCCCGGGCCCCTGGAGGCCGACGAGCGGAGGCGAGGGGGGCGTCAACTGCGCGCGAGAGTGGCCCTTCGCCGGGGTGACCTTTGGTGCGGGCTCCTCGGGCCCCCCCCGCTTGCCGAGCGCGATGCTTTCGCGGCCGCCTGCGGCATGCGCGCTTGGATGTGGCCGCCTGGCGCCCCCTTGGCCCGCGCACCAAAAAGGTCCCTCTTGCCCATGGGGTCTCGGGAGGCTTCGGAGCCCGGGGGCCACGCGCCCACGGGCCATGCACTGGGTGTCTCACGCGGTTTCGCCATTTTCTCTTCCAGCATGTTTCGCTTTCGGAGCATATTGCGAGGATGTCTCAGGCGATTCGCTGGTTTCAGCACTCTAAGGGGAGCGGCGGGGGGGTATTTCACTCGGCCCCTTTCGCGGGATTTTGTGGGGATGTCCCCGCCAGCTGCACACTCCGAGGCCTCCCGAGACCCCTTCTGGCCCCCCCCCCCAAAACAAACATCGGTAAAAAGGGTCGCTGTTGCCCGGGGTCCCTCTTGCGCGTGGCCGAGGGGGTCCTCCGATGGGGGCCCAGCGAGGGCCGCCGTGGGGGGCCGCCGATGAGGAGCGCGGGGGCCCGAGGGGGACGAGGAGGAGGAGGGAGGAGGAGGAGGAGGAGGAGGAGGAGGAGGAGGAGGAGGAGGAGGAGGAGGTGGAGGAGGAGGAGGAGGAGGAAGAAAAGGACGAAGGACAAGAAGAAAAAGAAGAAGAAGGAGGAGAGAGGAGAAGAGAGGAGGAGAGAGAGGAGGAGAGAGAGGAGGAGAGAGAGAGCAGGAGAGAGCAGGAGAGATGAGGAGAGAGGAGGAGAGAGGAGGAGGAGGTAGGTGAGGATGAGAGGAGGAGGAGGAGGAGGAGGAGGAGGAGGAGGAGGAGGAGGAGGGAGGGAGGAGGAGGGCGGAGGAGGAGGAGGAGGAGGAGGAGGAGGGAGGAGAGGAGGTGGAGGAGGAGGAGAGGAGGAGGGAGGTGGAGAGGAGGAGGGGAGGAGGAGGAGGAGGAGGAGGAGGAGGAGGAGGGGGGCCCGCCGAGGGTGGGGCGCCGCCGCCCAGGACGCACTGGCGCGGGAGGGCCCGCTGGAGGGCGCGGAGGACGCGGAGGCCGAGTGGGAGCAGCTCCAGGCGCGGCCCCGCCGCGCGCGGTGCCCCTCGGCCGAAGCCGGGCCTGTCCCGCAACAGGAGGAATCTTCGAACACAGCCCAAACAAATCGTACGGTAGGTTCGCGTCGTGTCGACCAGCGGCGACCCCGCCGCGGGCGTTCAAGGTTGAATGCCGCCAGAGGCCCAGAGTCGGCCTAGATGGAGCGATCGCGCGATCGGAAAGCCGCCGATCGTTCAAGGTTGAACGATCCACGCGGTGTCAGAAACCAACGCCGGGGTCGTCACGACGTGAACCTGCCGTAGGGGGACGATTCTTTGACTTTTTGGTTCTTACTATTTTGGGGTATTGCTGGAGTGTTCGTGACTTCTCGCCCCAAATCCGCCTGCAGGAGGACCCGCCCGACCTGGCCCTCGGCGCAGCTCTCCCTCCCCTCGCCGGGAAGGAGGCGGGTCCCGAAGCTCTTCTTCCGTCCTCGGGCCCTCCTCGGGGCCCCCCCGGGGCCACCACGAAGGGCTTCGGGATGAAGGCTTGCCCCCCCGGAGGGAGGCCCTCGCGGTCCAGGACCCGCTTCCCACAGGACCGATTCCTTTCAGGAGGGGAAAAAACATACAGACACAATGAATCGACGACTCCCCCGAACATATGGGAAACTATGGGAGGTGGGGGGAAGACAAGAGCCCAGAAAATATGGGAAACTATGGGGAGTCCGGCTAGTTGTATGTATTTAGTTGTGCGTCCCAGGCCCCCTTCATCCTTTCGTGCCCATCCTCGGTGTGTCAAGCTGAGACAGGCAGGCCAGACGGTGAAAGCACGCCGGGGCAGTCTCTGTCCCCCGTGGGGTTCTCATAAGGGCGGCTAGAGAGTGGCGCGCTGCCGGCGGTGAGAGCCTGCAGACGGGCAATGAGGCGTCCCGTGGCATTCTCCTCCTGCCTGTCCTGCTCGTCTCCCCTTTCTTGCTCCTCTTCTTTCTCCCTGCCCTCGTCGTCATCCTCCTCCGTCTCCTCATGCTCCATCCCGCTCCCGCTCTCCCTCTTTTCTACCCATCCTTCTCCTCCGTCCACCTCCCTCCTCTTCCCCTCTCCTTCTCCCTTTTCCTTCAATTACAACTCCATGTGAGCAGAGAGCGTGTTTTGTTCCCGGGCGATAGCGGGCATTACCAGGGGGGGGGAGGAGGGGCCGGTAACGCCACGTTTTGCGTCTTCTGGGGGATGCTTCGGAAATCCAGCGACAGTTCGGATAGCAAAGAATCATTTAGACCTGCTGCGCAGAGCGGCTCTCATACTTACAGGGATCTGCTACGACAGAGTGCCTCCCCTTCTCCTTCTCCCTCTTCTTCCTCCTCCTCCTCCTCCTCCTCCTCCTCCTCCTCCTCCTCCTCCTCCTCCTCCTCCTCCCTCATCCCTCATCCCTGCTTCTTCTTCCCCCCGTCATCGTCGTTTTCCTCCTCTCGTCGTCCTCGTCTTCTTCACTCGACTGCCGGGTGCTTCACGCAGGGACAGAGGAAGGGAGGGGGGGGGGAGCTGGGAGGAGGGGGGGAGCAAAGAGGGCGGGCCAGACCGAAGCTACCTGCTTGGTTCCACTGCTTCCTGTTACTGAGAGTCCGTGCTCTGGGAGGAGTCTGGGCGTTCTTGGGCCCGAGGCTGTTCTCGTCTTGCCGATGTTCCCAGCCAAACACGTTGTGGTGCTCGCGGGCCACCGTGGTGCTCGCGGGCGCACGCCAAGCCCCTTGGCATCGCTCGGACGTGTGCATTTTTCCTTCGGCGAGGGCCATCGAGGAGCATCCTTGATCATTTACAAAAAAAACACGCACGAAACCGAAAAAAAACACAGGGAATGGACGTCCGAGCGATGCTTGGGCCCTCACCCGGCGGCTTTCCAAGAGCGACAGGACGAGGGGAGAAGTGAAGGCTCGCGCGGGGTCTTTCCTCGTCCTGCGGGCCGGTTGCCGTCGAAGAGCGGTACCGATATGACATGGGCCTCCGGAGGCCTCTGAGGAAGGCCCCCCAGCGGGACTTCGGATGGCACCCTGGGGCCTCTGCCAGACCTCCAGGGCCTCCTTTTCCTTCCGGGGTCGAGATTTCAGGCGTGCTCCCCTGCGCCCAGCGTGCTGGCGTGCGAGTCATCAGGCGACTCGGACTGGTTTCATGTTAGCATGCTGATGTCCCCCCACCGCCGTCAGATTTCCTGCACTTGGTGGAGGAGAGCTGTTGAGCCCCCCCCCCAAAAAAAAAAACATCCCTTGAGATCTCAGAGCCCAAGCGTCGTGATGTGGTCATACCCCCTGGGCGCCTGGAGGGCTGCAGCTCCTCCCTGGGCCATGGCTTTTCGTCCCGGGGAGTTGTTCTTGGTCGGCCTTGGCACCCTGAAGTCGGGCCTGTCCCTCTGCGGGGGGAAAATTCAAAAATAGTCAAAAAATAGTCTGGGGACTATTTTTCCGTATGTTTGACCATTTGGGGGCATTTTTTGCGTGTTTTTAGTTTTTTCGTCGAGAATCCACGCCCAATTTAATGGTACCCCCCGCGTAGATCCCCATGAGGCCGAAGGTGATGACCCCCCTTCTCGCGATCGTGGAGCAGTGCGAGGAGTGCTGGCTCTCGGGCCTGTCCTGTGGCCGTTCGGGGCGACTGGGGGCTACCCGGCGGGGCGCAGCTGCTGGGAAACAGTTTTTCGACTCGCGGGTCGAGAGCGCACCTCTTCCGGTCGAAGCTAAGCGGGCAGGGGGAAGCTTGACTGAACCAGAGATGAGGGAGGAAAAGGGGGGGCGCAGCCTCAGAACGAGGCCGGGAGGAGGCCAAGCCTCGGAACCAGGCGGTGCCGAAGCAGCTGCTGGGAAGCAGGCAGGACCTCCGGGAGCCGACGAGGAACGCCCGAGCACGCAGAAGACCGTGCGCCGTTGTTGTTTCACCGTGGGGAACAAACATCGGGAGGAAAAGAAACACACAGACACACTTAATCTTCGATTCCCCAGAAAATATGGGAAAATATGGGAAGTGGGGGGGAAGACAGAAACCCAAAAAATATGGGAAAATATGGGGAATAATTTTATTTGTGTGTATTTATTTGTGTGTCCTGGGGCCCCTTCAAAAAAGTGGCATAAGCATACAAACTCGGAGGTCCGCGCGGATTTCTCGGATCGGCGCTGGGGCCCCCGGGCGGCGCCTCCGGCGCCGCCCCTGGCGCGCTCCGCGCGCCAGGGAGGGGGGTCCAGCTTGGAATCCACTGCCCCTCTGTTATGAGGCCGTTGTATAGGAGAGGGAACAGAGGACAGAGTGTTTACACAGCTTTGAGGAATTAGTGAATTCAGCATGGGCTCGGCTTGAACTGCCTCGAAGAGAGCGCGCGCACCCGAATCGCAGACATATGGCTATATGCGGACCCGGGACACTTTGCTTCCCGTTGTCGTCCTCGCCCTTGCTCCGTTCCCATTCCTTTCTTCCCTCCCTTGGATGGTGTCGAAAGCGTCCGCTGCTCGGGCGGGGGAGCGCCCCTTCCCACCACCCTCATTATTCCTCGTTCCTCTTTGCCTCCCTGCTCCACCTTCCGTCGTCCTACCTCGTCCACCCTCCTTGTTCGGAAAGTGAAGTCCCTGGAGCCGCGTGCCCGCGTCAGTGGTGAATGCTTTTTCGATATCCGAGCACAACGGCGCAACCAAACAGAGGGGATTGCCAATGCGAGAGTTCGGGGCGCACCCAAAATGCGGGCGGCACGGCCGCCGAGCACAGTCGCATCGCTAACATGTAAATTATAGGTGCCTGCGGCACGGTCCGCCCTCCTGCCAGAGCAGTGGTCTATATTGCGACGCGTGGAGCTTTGACTGTTAAGAGGTCCATGCCATGTGACATCTCTCGTGTTTTCGGATTGCTGTGCGGCATTCTTTGGGGTCCTTCGAGGCCTTTGGGGGCGTCTTCGGGCTGTTGGGGGCCGCTTTGGCGCCGCGTGACACCGCGGCCGCCCTGGGCCAGGGAAGCGTGTATTTGCAGGTCTCTCGGGGGCGCCCTGGGCCGGGGAAGTGTACATCCGGATTCCCCCCCAGCTGGGCATGTCGACCTCAGTTCTGGGTTGGCAAAGTCGGGGCGCCCTCGAGGTGGCGTGCGTTTACCTTTTCGAAATGCACAGATCAAGGTGTGATCTGTGTGCACAGTTTGTGTCTTCAACTGTGTATTTTCGCGTGTGGGCCCGCTGTTTACACAGATATTGGTGTGATGTGTGTACACAGATCTCGTTCCCATCTGTGTATTTGGAGTGTGCCCCTCGCGGGTGGTGTTGAATGGGCGGGAACTTTCGCGTTTCTCTTCCGGCTGGTCCAGGGGGGCGTCGTGCGCGGTCGAAATACACACTTCGTGTCTCCAACTGTGCATTTGTTGCGCGCCGTTCGCTGGAGTGGTCACTGGGCGGGACTTTCGGCGAGTCTCCTGGCTGGTCCAGGACGGGGCCGTGGTCTGGGCATGCATAGGCGCGGGGGATTGGGGATGGTGGGTTGTGGGAAGGAAAGTGTTCGATAGGAGGGGTGGCCGAGGGGCCAAGGATGAACGGGACTGGACGAGAGCGGAGGAAATGAGCCCAGGAGGATCTGCATCATCGGTGTCAGCATCACGAGGGCGAGGGCGGCGGGGGGGGCAGAAGCTGGGGGGCATGATGTGCACTAGGGCGTAGAGGATGGGAGGAGGGCAGGCATGTGGACGATGGGGGAACGAATCCGGCGCAGGAGGACGACGAATAACGACGTGAGTTGGCACATGGGGGGGGGGCAATGTGGATGAAGGGCATGATGAGGACCGGGGCAATTGGAGGGGCATTAGGAGGGCGGGGCCACAACGAAGGGATATTTGGAAGAGGCGGGGGATGGGGCATGAGTTCGGGGCGGGCGCCAGCTAACGATTCGCTGAACAGAGTTTTGCGTGTCCGTGCACCCCCACAGCGCAGTGACTGGTTGCAGAATTGCATGATCTGGGTAATCGTGCGCTTCGTGTTTCCAGGCCAAATGCTCGAGTCCGCGACGCCCCTTGGCGTCGCGATGATGCCGCCCCGATTTGCGAGACCGCATACGCACAGATACGCAGGAAATGTGTAGCAACGTTTGTTTTATGACCCCCTGTATACTAACAGACCCACGTTGGAATTCAAGGTCCAGCGCCGATCCGAGAAATCCGCGCGGACCTCCGAGTTTTTATGTTTCTGCCACTTTTTGTTTCCCCATTCACAGTGGGGGGAGTTGTCCGTTCGTCCCATTCCTCCTCCCGTTCCTCGTCCCCTCCCTCCGCGCCTCTTCTCTCCTTCCCCTCTCGCCTGTCCTTTTCGGTGCGCTTTGCCTCACCTCGGGCGTACGAGTACTTCTCGCTTTATGATGTCCTGACCTACCTGAGCCTGGATCACGGGAAAGAATTTCGAGCACCAAACAAGTAATTACCCAACAACTCGATGGTTTTCACGAGTCGGGCCCTGGGATACACTCGTCCGACACTGTTTCGACACGGTTTCGGCACTCTTTCGACACTTCTCCGGGTGTTCGACATGATTTCTGGGATGCGGTCCTGAAGTACGATGGGAGCAACATCGTGCTCGCGTGCCTCCTGGACACACGGCGTCTTCTCTTCTCCCCTCGCGCGCGCGCGCCCGCGCGCGCGCGCGCCCGCGCCCGCTCCCGCCCGCCCGCGGCGAGCGCCCGCTCGCGAGCTCCGGGGGGGGGCGTCGCCGTCGTCGTCGGGGGTCGTCCTCGTCGCTGTGCCTCGCTCATCGGTATCGTCCAACCGACCCCCATCCCCATCTCCATCCCCATCCCGAGCCCCACCGGCCCCAGACATGATCGCGTCGTAGAAAAAGCAGGACGGGATGTTTTCGGCTATTTTCGGCCCCGGGGGCCCTCCCCGGTCCTCGGGACCGTCAAAAAAACGATTCTGGACGAAAAACCGGTCCTGGGGAAAGGGTCGGGAATCTGCGGGGATGCCGTCCCGAAAAAATCAGGGTGTCGCTTGTCCGGGTCCCCATCTCCATCCCCATCCCGGGCCCCACCACTCTGCCACCCCAGCTGGGGATAGACCACTCGAGACCAGACGGAGACGGCCTGCACCCCCACCCAGGGGGGCAGATCGGCCAGTGGAGCCCAGGCCACGCCGATGGGGAGGGGGGTCGGTTATGAAACAGTCTCAGTTCGCTCGTTCGCCTCTCGGTCGTTCGCTGCCGTCGCCGTCGCCGTCACACCTCTGGGGAGGAGCGGCCGGTCCTTTCTGGAGCCCGCGGAGGCCTTCGGAGGCCGTCGGGCGTCGTCGGTCTCGCCGCCGCCCAACGCCGGCGCCGTCGCCGACGTCGGGGCTGCTACAGGATCCCGCCTGACCTAAGGAATGATAAACAAGGAACGAAGCACTTTTTTTCCAAGTGAGCCTGCGAAGTCCGAAGGAGCGGCCGAGCCCCTTTCTAGCGACGTGCCGCCACGATCTGCTTTTGCGGTTCGACCCCCGCCCCGTCTGCCAAATTACCAAGAAACGCCCGCCCCCTCCTCCTCAGACCCCCGACGTTGTGATTTTTCACAACGTCGACCCCCAGTGGTCTGGACTCCTTCCCCGGGACCGGTTTTGCATCCTGAGTCGTTTTGATGACGGTCCCTAGGCCCGGTAAGGGCCCCGGAGGCCGAAAATAAGGAAAAACCTTCCGTCGTGATTTTTGTCACAACGCGAGGGGTCAGGGTCCCCCACCCCTTTTGAGAAGTAAGTGTTCCTTATTCAGCCCGGATCCCGTGCTGCTCTGCCTCCCGCCTGGCAGCGTGCGCGCGCGTGCCCCCCCACCGCCTCCGCGCACTATTTACCCAGACCTGCGAGATATGTGTCCTGCTGCTTCCGCTGCGGGGACCCCCGGAAGCCCCAGCCCCTCCCCCGAGGGGTCCCCCGACCACCCACATGACACACATTTTTGGTACCATATGAAAAAGTAGCACACGTTACATCTCCCACTATCAAAAATGGGAACAAGGGCGTGATTCGTGCCAGTAGCGCTGTGCAGGGTGTCGTCTGCATTCGAATCGTTGGTGTTCCCCAAGCTTCTCATCCTTTTCCTTTCTTCCTCCCTCCTCCTCCTCCTTCCTCCCTCCTCCCTCCTCCTTGCCGTGTGGCTCGAACGTGAAGGTACACCACTACGCCTGGCGTTCTGTTAGCCTACGCTGGTATTATCCCATCGTACCCGAAATAATGTTTCAACATCTGTTGGTAGACACCCCGATGCCAAACCCGTCCCTACAGTGGCCCATTTTGAGGAACATCGCTATGTAGGGTCCCAAGGCCTAAGTCCCGCTCGGAATGTCCCGAGATTGCCCATCGAATGGCCTATAGGATCCCAATTCTAGTACGGTCACACATAGACCACTCTTACAAGACTCAGAAAAAGGAGGAGGAGGCGGAGGAGGAGGAGGAGGAGAGGAGGACGAGGAGGAGGAGGAGGAGGAGGAGGAGGAGGAGGAGGAGGAGGAGGAGGAGGAGGAGGAGGAGGGAGGAGGGGGAAGAAGACGAGAACGAGGATCAGGACAATGAGGAGGAGGACTTCGACCAGGAGAGGGAGGAAAGCGAGAAAAGCAAGGACAGAGCGGGGAAGGCGGCAGCCATGGGACGGGATGGGATTGATGTTGATGCTGATGCCACAAGGTCAACATTCCTTGCGCAGCTATTCCTGCATCGCAACAACGTCCCACAACAGAACGACCCATTTATAAAGAATCATTGGCGCCATGTTGCTCATATGACACATCCTCGAGATGTCGGCAACCTGTCGTTGGAGGTCCTCGTCCGCATATGTCCAAAACGTTCTAGGGTTTCTGAACGCCGACTGGGTGTGCCCGAGATGCCAGAACAAGTGGAATTTCGGTGTTAGTTTCCACATTTTCTCATTCTTGTCCAGGCTCTCCCTGCTGAGGGCGATGTATGTAGAAAGCAAGAGATCCGAGCAACGAGTCAAACGTTCCAAGTGTTCTGGCGTCAACACATCGGGTCCCTTCTCAACTATGTCGTAGAATTGCACTAACATATCAGCAACCAGCAACCGTCTCCTATCATGGAGGCTTCCAGAATTGTGCTTTCTGGCAAGATGAAGCCCGAACCTGCTCATATGCCGAGTCGTGGCTGCTTTGGCCTTCAGCTTCGGCCAATGCGATGATGTTTTGATACGCTCGTATGTCAGTTCACCTTGGATCTTAGAAGATTTGATCTCTTTGGGCTGCTCGCGATACCAATCTTTGAGCTCGCGTGCCATGCGTTCTGCCTGTATTTTTTTGATTGGGTTCGTAGCAGCCCGTCTTCATGGCATCGACCATGTTGTTCGCGATGATGTGGCTTGCAACCCCCAGCTCCACGGTGTGCAATGTACATATCATGATCCCTTCGAGCCGAAGGCCAACGATATTGAACAACGGCGAAGGTTGTTTCCCTGCATCTGAGAGTTCTGCCAGAAAGCTCTCATGCGACCTCAATGTTCTTCTGAATGGGGCGTCTGGCGATGTGTCTGTCCAAAGAAGGCGTTCATCGCTCAAGCTCGCCTTACAGAGCCAGCAACAATTGTCAGTATCCCAGCGTGGCAAGCCCAAGTAGTTCGCATAGAACTCCCAGTCGCCTCGGCATTGAATCAGGCTTGCCCTCCAGCCTCCTGGAACGAGATACTGACCTCCACCATCCAAGCGACGATGTTTCCAATCATGCGTTGGGGTAACGCCACTCGAAAGCACATTCATTGCCCAAGCAAAGTACGAGAATATGGCATCGACCGTGCCTGGGCCAATTTCTGATTTCTTGACGCAAGTGAGTACTAGCCTGGTCTCCAGTGTCGTACCCCCAGAAGGCAATAGAGAATTCCACGAAAGAGTGAACAACCCATCGTGTTTTGTTATTGGCGCCCCATCTGCGTGCATCCCTACAGGAATTGTTTTTGGCATGTCCGCTGCTCTCAAGGCGGGGTGTCTGTCAGCGATCGGGTGACCATCCAACGATTTCCAAAACTCCATACAGGCAGTACCATTACATCCAAAGTGCTTTTCCCAGAAAGGCTTGCGATGATGAACGAGGCGTTGAAACGTTTGCACAGGGCAAATGACTGGATGGCTCTTGAGCTTCCCTTCTGGGCCGATCGGAATATCAATCCACGTGATGTCTGGTGCATGCTCAGGCCAGTCCAGAGCTGAAATCACAGCACGATGGGCTGTCTTGGAGTTCCATTTCTCTGAGACTCTGATCACGTTCGTCGCACCTTGATTTGAAGCTGCTTGGCAGTATTCAAGCAGACGATTAGACGGAAGCTCCCTCTTGGCCCAATCTCTTCGCATGCATTTGTTAAACGGGAGGCTTGAGGAAGACTCTGCGCGATTGGAACTCTCAGCACGGACTCGTTTGCGAAGGCTCCCAGAATGCTGTGCATCAGAAGCGATCGCTTGCAAACCTCTGGATGAAGGAGTGTCACAGACTCGACGCTTCAAGCTCCCTTTACGGCCCTCCGACATTGAGATTGTAACCCCATCACTGATGGCACTGAATGCGAAGCAACATGAAACAATCGCAACAGGTACGATCATAAAGATATGTATGGAAACGTGCCGAATCCACGTACTGCCAAAACGGCTGCGGACGTGGGGGAGATGGTATCGAATTGGAGGATGGGGAATCGTATGGCGCAGGAGTCCACGAAGAATGAACGAGGACCGAGTGATTATCATTCCTTCTTGTATTTCGTTTTTTTGGGGAGGGGGAGGGGTTATGAATGATGCTGAGTTCGGTCCTTCTGCTCATGACATGGCAATCGTTCCCGCGTGGGTTGCCGGAAAAGTTAGCAGGAGCGCAGGGTACAACATAACCGCCAGTTTTTGTTGGAACCTTGGGGTGGCCTCGGGAGCGGTGGAACGGCAGCCGACCACGATCGGATGCTATTTCTCAATGGCTAGGGCCCTCTGAATCTGAGCTCGACGGGGCCTCAACCATACCAGTGAGATGTTTGACGCCGGCTCGCCGCCCGAATTCGGGCCACCAAGGGCCCTTTCTCAAACCGCAGTTTATTTGAAGACATCCAGGTTCCCAAAACGAAATGATTTAAGGCAACCGTTGCGCGGGTTGATCCTAGGGTTTCGTCTTGCTCGTGCGTGGTATCCTCATCGTCGACGTTGCTGGATGGCCATTGTACTTGTTCGTAGTTGCGGTGTGTGTCGTGTGTGTTCTTTTATGTGTGTTGTGTGTTGTGTGTGTGTTGTGTCTGTTGTGTGTGTGTTGCGTTGTGTGCTTTGTATTGTTCACGCTTCGCGGATCCCCACCAGCCTCTCTTGGGGCTCTTTCAGGGGTCTCTTGGGGGCCTCCAGGGGCGCTCTTGGAGTTCTCTTCGGGCGGTTTGGGAGGGTCTGGATGTTGTATGTTTTGCATCGCGCTACTGCGTAGCGCTACCCTGTGTCTAGCAAAAGCTAGTCGCGTTGCCTGGCCCAGCAGAAGCTATCAGGCGAAGTACCTCCCGATGGAAGGCTTACAGGGTAAGGCAATCGAGTTCACTTCTTCCTCTTCTTGTCGGTGATGAGGCGCCTGGCCCAATCGATGACGGCATCGTAGTTCAAGCTAGCCTCATCCACCTGCTTCGCGACTGCCAGGATCATTGCGTCGTCGATGTCGTCATCGCCCTTCTGCAAGAACACCCTCTCCATGGTCTTGATGGCTTTGGACATCTTCGGGATCATTTTGCTCACGTCGTCGTTGAGGGACTGCACGTACTTGCCCGTCTTGGTCTTCTCGAAGATCTCCTTGAGCTTCATCAAGCGATCTCCCTGAACGCGGATCTCGGACTTGATGTTCGCCTTGATTTTATCGAAAGTGGCTTTGTGGGGGTTCGGCGGCTCGGCGGGCGCATCGCCGCCTGTCTTCTCGATCTTCACGTTGACGAGCGGCTCCCCAGACGATGCAGAGCCCGAGCCAGAACCCATGTGTGAGGACATCTCCTGCATGAAGTCGTCAGCCTCCTTCGCTGCAGTCTCGTCCAGGTCGTCCTTGCTGTTTTCAAGCTTCTCGCCTCTCATGCGCTGCTCCTCGTTGCCTCCGCCGTCCTGGTACACTTTGTACTCGATCGACCACTCGTCCTCCTTGCCCGTGTCGGGGTCGGGCCTCGTAATCAGCTTGCCGCTGTCGGTTTTACTCTGAGCTTTTTGCTCTCCTAGCACCTGCTGCATCTGGAATTTCCCCATCCATTGGAACAGGTGCGCCTCCTTGTCGGCGAAGGTGTGCTCCTTCGTGCTGGTCCTCGCGTACTTTCCTGCCCTCTCCTTCAGTTTGGTGGCCCAGTGCGCCTCCAAGAACTCCTTCTTCTCGGCGGTCGTCACGCTCTTGAAGGAATTGTACTGCCCCTTCTCCTCGAGCCAATACTTGAGCGATGACCTCGCCCGCTTTCTCTCTCCTTCGTCCTGCAGCGCCTTCTTAGCCTGCTGAAGGTCAGCCTCCGACACAACTGGTTTCGCAAGGGGGCTCAGGTCGGCCTTCTTGGCCTTCTTGGGAGCCATGCTGGCAGAAGAGTAGGTGGACCCCTCGGAAGATTGGCTCAAACCGAACTTGCCTCGAGCCAGAGTGCCTACGGGCTAGAGCGCGAGAGAATGTCGCAGACTGCGGCAGAACAAAACATAATCTGACAGAACGAACAGAGCAGACAGGAAGAAACATTAAAAACAGAAAAAAACAGACTTCTGTTTTTTTATGTTGTTTCTGTGTTTATTGTTTTGACTGTGTTTTTACAATGTGTTTGGAAAACAAAAACAGAGTTCTGTTTTTTTTCGGTTTTTTTTTATGTTGTTTTTCTGTTTTTCGGTCCCAGGCTCGAAAGAGAGTGTGCGTGCGTGCGTGTGTTGTGTGTGGTGTGTGTGTGTGTGTGTTCTGTGTTCTGTTGAGTGTGTGTGTGTGTTGTGTGCGTCCTCTGTGTGTCGCGTGTGCTGCCGGCTTCCTCTTGCTCCCGATCGGTCTGCTCGCTCGCTTCACCCCCCTCCAACGCGTAACAGCGGGACGGGGCCGCATACGTTTTCGGGCTGGGGCCGCCGAGAGCACCGCGGCAGGTGGAAAGGTGGATCCACCCGCAAGAAGGGGGGCGGGGCAGGGAAGATGAGGAGGACGATGAAGAAGGACGGATGCGAGGGCGAGGATGGAGGGAATCGGAATCGGAGGGCGAGGATGGAGGGAATCGGAGGTGGAACACAAAATAAAGCCCCTTCCCCAGTCAAACTCAAGAAGCAAAGCAGCAGAAGTCGTTTTTTCCTGACTCCTCAGGTCGACCGAGACCCCTTCGGGCCCAGGACTCCTCGGGCGACCGCACAAAGCGAGTGGCCCCAGCAGAGGGGGAACGCACAAGTGAATCCCGCTCCCCCTATCTCATTCCGAAGACAACTCGAAACCAACTCGAGACAGTAGAGGCGAGTTTCAGCTGGCACGGGGGGTGGATGGGAACGGTACCCCCAGAAAGAATTGCGGTCGTAGGCGCAGATTTTTCACACAGATTCACCTGCAAGCAAGTCCAACGGGCATGGCTCAAAAAAATGAGAGTAGCTCGAAGGCACGATGCAAGGTTGGCCCACAACTAGGCTGTCTTGGGAACTTTCTCTGGCTTCACGCTGGAAAAAATGGCTGCGAGCTCCTCGTACTCGTCGGCAATCTGATTGTACTCTGTCATGGTGTCGTCAGCGGCTGTCGACTCAGGGTTCAGATCGGGGGACTCGCATCTCGTCATGAGCAGCGTTGCCTTCAACTCGAGATCGGCTTTCCCCTCGAAGGCCTGGGCTAAGTACTTGGAATCGGCTTTGTCTGGCTCGACCCGCCATGATTGCATTGCGAGAAGCATCTCCTGCAAGTTCTGGACTATGACTAAGTGCTGTAGCTTGTTCGGCTCGCCTTGCTCAGTCTCTGATTCCTCAGGAACGACAATCGATTCTGGCGCCAAAGAGGTCTGTGGGCACGGAGCTGGCGGAGGAGTGTCAGCAGGAGGTTCGTTTCGAACATCTCGGGCCGCCATGTGAGCATTGTACTTGACGGGCTCTCTAAATCTTGGGACTCTAGGTCGGACATCCCTCGACCGAGCGTGGATGCTAGGAAAGGCAATCTTGGGCCAAAACTCGCGGACGGTTCGTTTCGTTTCGGATCTGGTCGTTTCTGTTGCCACTAATCGATGCTCTGCAATTGTTGTCGTGGGTGTTGAATTGGCTCATTCTTTTGTTCCCCAACCGTCATGCGGCGTTGGGTCCTCGCTTTGAACGGCTTCCCTTTCCTCCACCTCCTCCTCGCCCCTCTCTCCGCCATCCTATCCGTACCTGCGCCCTTTGCATGTCAATGTCAACGCACTACTCACGAGGACCTGGCCCCTGAGGGAATTCCACTGAAGACACGGATGGCAGGAAGTACTCTCATGGAATTTAGGGTAGCACGATAAGGGTGGCCAGAACGATAGTGATATGTATATCGTCGGGCTCAGGGAGATCTTACTTCGACCTTTCGGGACTCCGCCGATCTCCCCAACCAGTGCTTGCATGATCCAGGGTTCCCACGGAGCAGTCGAAGCGCGGTTATCAACGCGCCACCGCGCGGGTAGGCATCAGGGGTCCACTCTTCGGCCCAAGGCCCGATCCCGAACTCGCTCAGGATGAGGATGAGGACGAGGAGGGCCAGCAGGAGGATGAGGAGGACGATGATGAAGATGATGATGATGATGATGATGATGATGATGATGGTGATGATGATGATGATGATGATGATGATGATGATGATGATGATGCTGCTGCTGCTGCTGCTGCTGCTGATGATGATGGTCAGCGGTCCGTTGCCTCCCCGCGAGCATGGGCTTGATCTCAGCGCCCTTGCGGACTCGTCAAAATGAATTGCCATCAGCTCGAGCTAAAACGAAACAGCAGCAGGAGACCCCTGCCCCATGCGCTATGAAACCCTACGTGTATTGAGACCCTCGCACTACTGAGTACGTGAAGATATCTTGCTCAGCCAATCGATCTGATCAGGCGCTGCTGGCTGCAGCCCTGGTCGCGCGCCACTCCGCCATTCCTAGTTTGGCAGCGGCCCGCGCTTCCTCCTTGCAGACATCAATGCTCTTGCCCGGCCTCCTACACTCGGTCAACTTTTGGTGGTAGAAAAGGCTGTGCTGGCGCTTGGCCTCTGCCACGTCGCCCTGTGCACGCTTCTTGGGGGGCTTCTTGGTTTTCATGGCCGTCGTTGCCTTCATGGGCGACTTGGCCTTCACGGGCGACTTGGCCTTCATAGCCTTGGAGGCCGTCTGCTTCTCGATGCGCTCGGCCTTCAGCTTAGCGTTCAAGTTCGCGAACGCCTTGGGGTCCAAGACTGGCATGCCCACGTCGGCGAGCTCTGCGAGGTCAGTCCCGCTGTAGCTGTCGAAGCCCATGGGCACGAGCTCGGCGTTGGGATACGGGTACGCGCAATTATCCTTCTTGGTCTTGGTGCGAAGGCGAGTCCGACGCTCAGACAGAAGCCTCTGGAGATCTGGATCTGCGCTAGAGAAGAGGCCGTCATGGCGGTCACCGCCGTCCTCGTCCGAGCTGCTCGGGATCTCGATGGCATTGTCCTCGTCGTCGTCCCCGTCCTCATCCTCGAGCACCTGCACATCGTCCGATTCCGAATCGTCATCGGGCAGAGGCGCGCGGTCGACCACAATCATGTTGAACAAAGGCTGGAAGTACCTCCTGAAGCGAACAGGCACCCCACGGCCCTTCGATTTGTGGTTTGCCATCTGACTCAACATAGCCCTCAGCAGGTAACACCCGCGTTCCAGGACGTCGTCGCTGGTCTCGATGCCCTCCTTCTTGGACCATGCCAATACGCCCTTGAAGAACGAACTGTGTAGAATGCGAGGGCGGCCATCCGTGGCGATCAGGATCGCCTTGAGGAAGTCCTGGTAGGGCTTCATCGACTCCCAACGCGGCGCGAGCTTGAAGTTGGCCGATGGGTACTCGACGACGCCTTTCTTGAGCGCCGTCGGCGGGGGCTCCGCCAAGCTCGCAATCAGCGTGTTTTCATCAAGGTGGATCGCGACGGCCTTGGGCATATGTGGGAAACCTCGGCGGGTGCTCGAACCAGATGGCTACTGATGCGATTCGAAACGTCCAAACTGAACGGCGTCTCGTTAGGACTTATTCCTATGCAACTGGCATTGTCGGGTTTCCTCCTCAACAAAAACGAAGTGGGTAGGATCCTTTGGCGTGAGACTCGATGGGGCAGGGTCGGACACGCGCGGGGTTGCGCTCCATGGGGGTTCCAACCAAGGGGTCCTAGGATGGGAGGAGGGGAAGATCAGGAGGGGGCGGAGGGGGTGCACAAGCGAATGGGGAGTTGGGGGGAGGCGGGAGGAAGGGGGAAGACGGATCTTTTAAGGCCCGAGGGGATTCTAGGCCAAAAACAGGCGTCAATATTTTTTTTAAAAAAAAAATTGACGCTCGATTTTGGGCTGTTCACGGCCCTATCTACACGCGCACTAAGAAAACCCGTTAACAAACATGTAAGGGAGGAGGTGAAGAGGAGGTGGAGGAAGATTTTCTGAGAGCAGCGGGAGGAGGATGCTGAAGAGGAAATAGATGAGGACACTGAGAAGGGAGGCGGAGACCCTG
>CAUYUJ010018864.1:40000-193491 GCA_963575745.1 Prorocentrum cordatum | reverse complement strand
CGACGACGACGACGACGACGACGACGACGGACGGCGACGACGACGACGACGGACGACGACGGACGACGACGGACGACGACGACGACGACGACGACGACGACGACGACGACGACGACGACGACGACGACGACGACGACGCCGCCGCCGCCGCCGCCGCCGCCGCCGCTCTCGTCGCCGTCTTCGCCGCCGTCGTCATCGTCGCCGTCGTGGCGCACCCCTCGACTTCGAATCCGTCCAAAACGGGTCCTCGGACCCACCAAGACCGGCCCCAGGACTTCACTGGATCGACTCGGGGCTGCCCAACAAGCTCCCTCTTGCAGAAAACGCCCCGCCAGATTTCGCTTCCCATACATTCGGCCCTCCTCTCTGTTCCCCAAATGCTCGCTTCCAGACTCGAATCCGACCCCCTTGCCCTCCCTCCCTCACGTATCCACCCCTTCCCCCTTTTTCACTCCGCATGCAGATCTGACGGCCGACGGCCACAGAATCCGAGCATATGCCCCAGGCCATCGGCGTCGAAGATGCCCGAGATGACCTCCGAGACGGTCTAAGTCAGCGTCCCAAGCCACCAATATGGCCAAGCATGGACCCAAGACGGCCCGATAGAGCCCCATGACTTCACTGGGCGGCTTCGGGACCGCCCAAGAGGCTCTGAAAACGGCCGAAGACCAGGGCTCAAGAGGATTTCCTCGGACCCAGGGATCCCCACCGAAACCGAAAACATCCTCTCACCGCCGAGCCCAACTCTCGCACAGAATGCCCCGCCAGATTTCGCTTCCCGTAGACTCAACCCTCCTCCCCTTTCCCGAAGAGCCCGCTTCCCGACTCGAATCGATCCCTCCCTCCTACGTTCCTCCTCGTCGTCATCCTGCTCCTCCTCCTCCTCCTCCCTCCTTTTCTGCGTTCCGACCCCTCCTTTGGCGTTGGATCCTCGTTTTGAAAACGCATCCACCGCGTCATCGTCGTCCTGCTCCTCCTCATCACCATCGTCGTCAGCATCGCCACAATCATCGAAACCATCAACAACATCATCACCATAGCCGTCATCATCATCGTCATCATCGTCCTGCCGCATGGCGGCCCTGGCCAAACATGTTTCGTGCCCCCATAGGGAACTCCACCGAAGTCTATGCGGTTCACTGGGCACGGCCGCCGCCGCGGCGGGGAAGGAGGAGGGGGATGATGATGAGGAGGGGGAGGGGGAGGAGAACGACGATGATGATGATGATGACCGTGGCAATGACCACGATGATGACCGAGATGATAATCGTGATGATGGTGATGGTGATGGCGATGGCAATGATGGTGATGATGACGATGATGATGCCGCGTTTCTGCGCCCCCGGCCGCGCGCGGGGCTGCGCAGCCACCAGTGAGTCCACTCCCACTGCCCCGCTGCGAAAATGCCGCGGGCAGCTTTCGACACCCAAGAACCGCAGCTCCCGCCGCGCCACAACCGCAGCTCCCGCCGCGCATATCGCCACTAGAACGTCGTTTCGCCGCGGGCGGGGACAGCTCGCGCCGCCCAGATCGCCACCCAATCGCGCAGCTCTCACCGCGCAGCTCTCGCCGCGCCGCTCTCGACGAGCAACTCTCGCCGCGCAAAAGCGAGACCAGCTCAATCTTCGAAAGAATCGGCATTGAGCTGCAAGCTTACCGCGAAGGCGGAAGCGACTTCGTTCGCCAGAACGGTCGCCCAAGGGTTCTTCCTGAACCTGAGGACGCGCCGGCCCCGCCTAGCCCGCGGGGCGGCGTCTGCGCCGTCCTCGGCGGCAGGGGCACCCGCGATGATCTCGACCACCCCGGCCGCTGCTGCTGCTTGGATGGCCCCGTGCACCCGGCCAGCCACATCCCTCTCGCCACGAGCCATGAGCCGAGCGCGCACCCACGTGAGGGCATCGCCAGAAGTCACGACGCCACGGCACCGCGGATCCGCAAGAATCAAGTTGCCCGCCAGCATGTCAATGGGCAGCTGGGCCGCGCGGGGCCGAGGCGCCCCGGCCCCCGCGGGAGCGGGCCAGGGCCCGTGCACGGCGCCCCACTTTGTGTGCGCGATGTACAGACTCACCTGGCGACGCCAAGCGTGGATGGCATGGCACAGCTCGTGCAAGCTCCACTTGTCGCGCGGGGGGCCCCCTCCTCGACCAGGCGCAGCGGCGACGTGTGCTCTAAGAACTGGCACATCCGGAACTCGACGTTGGTCAACCGCAGGATGTCTGTGTCGGCGAATTGCATTTTCTCCCGTATGAGCTGGTCGAGGCCTGGATTCTCGTCTATGAAATTGGAGATGCCGCTCATGAAGGCCCGATACATGGACAGCGAGAAATTATCGAAGCAGTGCACTTCCTGCTGGGGCAGGGCATTCTGACACATCCAAGACATGAACGCTGTCAACAAAATCGTGGACTGCTCGGTGTTCTGCGTCGGGTGGCCAGCCGCCTCGCCAAACCAAATGGTATTGAACCTCTTGCGGAAGCCAATGGAATCACGCTGGAGCACCTCCTCGACCGCTGGAATCTGCCCCCGCACCTGGTGCAAGAACCCGTAGGTGCCCAAATTAACGGCCCCATGCCCAGTCATAGTGATGCTGCGCTCGCCGTTGACGAACTTGAGCATCGTCGGCTTTCCCGCGTAGTGACACCCGCGCGACCCCTGGCTGAAGGTGGTGTCGTAAGCCGTCGTGATTTCGTCGTTGACCAGCCCGCTGCGCTCATGCGTCGAAATACAATTCAACACTCCTCTCAGCGTGGCGTCACCGCAGGTGCAAGCCTGCAGCTGCCGCCCCTCGTCAGTGTCGTCCAGCAGGCTGACCGAGACGAAGCGGGCGAGGGAGGTCTTGCGAGTGGATGGCATAGCCGCGCCGAAGATCGCAATCGTCGGCTTGCGGGAGCGCGTCTCATCCGCAGTTTCCTCGAGCACCGTGGCGTGGTGCTCCAACCAGCCCGCGTTGCTCATGATACCTTGCATGAGCGCTTCGAGCTGCCAACCCTCGCGCGACGCCACCGCGACGACTGCTGTGCGGAAGGGGCGCGGGAGCAGGAGCCGAATTGAGAAGCTGGGATCCATTCCCACCTCCTTGTGGTCCCTAGGGTCCGCCAGCATCTCGCCCAGCCACTGCTTGGCTGTCTCTCGGGTCCCCCGCTCGTCCTGCAAGCCGGTGAATAAGCCCGTCGGATGCAGGGCGGTTCGGAAAGCGGCGGCATTCGGCACGGCGTCGAGGGCGCGAATAGCAGCCAAGGACGGGTCTGGCACCGGGGCCCCGTCGCCGCCAGCCGCCGTGTTGTCAGTGAACGTGAAACCGAAATCGGCATCCGTGATGGCAGGGCCTTGCGGCCGCGACGGCTGAGACTGTGATGGGGATATGGACTGCGACAGCCCCCTGCCAATGGGCGACGCGGCCGGGGCGACGGCCGTGCCAGTGGGCGACGCGGCCGGGACGATGGCCCCACCAGGCGACTCGGGCTGCATGATGGGCGAATCGGCCACGACGCGGGGAGGCGGCGACCTGGAGCGGCGGTTCTCCCTGGTGATCCTGCGCTCCCCCCCCTGGGTGAGGGGGATCCGGAAGACGGCTGTGCGCCTGTGACCTGCTGCCGCTGACGACCCACTGCTGCTGACGACCTGCTGCCGCTGCAACCTGGCGGCCTCCATCGACTGGAGCTGGCGTTCCGTGGTCCTGCACTCTGGGCATGGAAAAGTAGCGAAGTCCAGGCCGTGCACTTGCATGTGCGCGTTGACGCACTCTGCTTGCAGATGGCGCAAGAAGCGGCCATACCGATCTGCAGCTATCGCCGCGGACCCGCAATAGTGTGGGTGGCCGCAGATCTGCAGCTATCGCCGCGGATCCGCATTAGGACACGCGACGCCAGCAGCTTTCGCCGCAGCTCGCGCTACAGTGATAACCTGATACGGCTAAGACCGAGGGGGGAAGGAGAAGGAGGATGGGGGAGGAGGAGAGGGGAAATGCGACCCCCCCAAAGCCCAGAGAAGGAGAGGAAGGGGGAACTGGAGGCACCCCCGCCAAAGCGCTGTAGAAACCGAAAACGTCCTAGCCCGAAATGCCCCGCCAGATTTTGCTTCCCACAAACCCCGCCCTCCCCCCGCCACTCCTCCCTCCACCCCTCCTTCCCAACTCCAAACCCCCGTCCCCATCCCTATTCCCTCCACCCCTCCATCCCCTCTTTTCTCAAATGCCCCTTCCCGAATCGAATCCAACCCCCCCTGCCTCCATCTCTCCTTCCCGCCCTCCCCCCTTTCCAGTTTTTCTTTCTGGATGGGCCTGGGCACTGGGCGTCGGGGCCAGTGAGGGAGGGAGGGGGGAGAGGGAGGGAGGGAGGATCGGAACGGAGGAGGGAGGAGGAGGAGGAGGAGGAGGAGGAGGAGGAGGAGGAGGAGGAGGAGGAGGGAGGAGGAGGAGGAGGAGGAGGAGGCGGAGGCGGAGGAGGACTAGGAGGAAGAGGAAGGGGAGGCGGAGGAGACTAGGAGGAAGAGGGGGAGGGAGGACTAGGAGAACCATGGGCGTCGGGGCCAGTGAGGGAGGGAGGGAGGAGAGGGAGGAGAGGGAGGGAGGGAGGGAGGATCGGAACGGAGGAGGGGGGAGGAGGAGAGGAGGAGGAGGAGGAGGAGGAGGAGGAGGCGGAGGCGGAGGAGGACTAGGAGGAAGAGGAAGGGGAGGACTAGGAGGAAGAGGAGAGAGAATTTCGAAGGATTACCCATTGGACAACCACGACAACGCCGGGCCGATAAACCGATCAACCAATAAACCGATAAACCGAAACATCCGATATACCGATAAACTGATAAACCGATAAACTATTTCGGATAAACCGATAAACTGATAAACCGATAAACCGATAAACTGATAAACCGATAAACTGATAAACTGTGCTGAGATTCGGGCACGCATGCGATGAGTCGGTTTAGTGGTTGATCGGTTTATCGGCAGATCGACCGATAAACCGATATAATCATATCGGTTTATCGGTCGATCTGCCGATAAACCGATCAACCGAAATAGTTTATCGGTTTATCGGTTTATCGGTTTATCGGTTTTATGTTCGTGTCCTGCGGCTGCAATCGAATTATAGATTGAATTATAGCTATAATTCAATCTATAATTCAATTTGATGGCGAACGAAGTTCGGAAGAGTCGATCCTGAACATTATGTGTCTCTTTCGGGGTCCGTGTAAGTCCAGCCCGTCTGGGTGAAACACATGTAACTAACTGCATTTCTCTCTGAATAAGGTTTCCGTGGTCGGTACTCAGGGGATCCAGGGTCGAGGCTGCAGTTTGTGATTGTCCAGTGGGCCTCTGTCAACGACGATCTCTTTGCAGCTTCAACTGCTGCAGCCTGAACTCACCCCCCCTTCTGGAGGGATGGCACCGCTCTCGTCACTGCAGCCGTTTTCCATCGAGCATTGCTGGCGCCAGTTCGGACCATCCCGTTCGGTGCCAGGGCATCTCGCCTCGATGGGGCCGAAGCGGATCGCCGCGAAGCTCTCGGAGATTCAGCTATCCGACGAGGAAATCGAGGCTGCGAAGAGAGTGCTTCAGGCTGCAGATCAGAAGCGCGTGAACTCGATCAAGCAGGGGCTCAAGGCATTTGTCGCTAGCAACCCGGACTCTCAGATCACGATGGCCAACCGCTACGACGAGAAGTTCCTTCTGAATTTCATCGGTCACCAGGCTCGCTGCCAGGACGCGCAGAGGAAAACCATAGCGTCGAAGGAGGTCGCCATCCAGAAGTCGAAGTTCTCGGACGTGATTCGCATGTCCGCCCACACCATGGATCGGGAGCTTGGGCCACAGAAAGCAAAGTTGCGGCGGTCGGTTCTCAAAGCTTTACCAGATTCTCTCACTGGCCGCACCGAGCCAGAATATTTGGAATACCCTGTGCCGAAGAACTGGGAGCGCATGACCGAGAGCGAGATGAAGAAGTTCTTGGTGGAGACCCAGGGCGACAGCAGCTTAGAGGACGTGCAGATGGCCATGGATCGCCAGGGGCCTTCCATGGAGCTGAGCGGCTCGGTGGCATCGAGCAGCGGAGTCGACCCTTCCCAAGTGAAAGTGGAGCCTGCCGACGCTGAGGAGCAGGCGAAGAAAGCGCTCGCCCTCAAGGTTGCCAAGCTCCAGTCCGAGTTACCGCAGTTGGTCAGGGAGTTCCAGGACAAGACCTTGGAGCTCAAGCTGATCCAGACAAAAGCGAAGAACAAAGCCGACCCCTACCACTCGGAGTTCAGGAACGATCTCGAAGGATGCCTGAAAAAAACGAAGACGACCAAAGTGATCTTGGAGCGCCTGCGCACGGAAGAGGCCGACGCGAAGGAGGTTCCCAAATTGATCAAGCAGGTGGGCGATCTGCGCGAGAAGTACGAGCAGATCGAGGAGTTCTCGTTGCGGAACGGCTACAAGGAGAAGGCCAACCCGAAGAAACGCTCGCGTAAGTAGACGAGTTGAGGAGGTCAAGACACGTTTCAGTTTCTCTTGGTCTCGAGGCAGCCGTCTTGTCGGCAGCAGTGCCGCTAAGACACTCACAGGGGACGAGTGCATCGCCCACTGAAGCAGCCTCGGACAAAAAGGAAAACTTACCCTGGAGGAGAACCCAACCATTTTCAGTTGTGAGTGCCGCCTTCGGTGGAGCTTCCTGCGTGGGGCCACGATGCTAGTGAGGGATGCGCCGAACTGGCCTGAGGCCGCCATGCGATCCCTGCCAGCGGGGCATTCGGTAGAGCTCCGTATAGAGCCACGACCTTCACTAGAGGTGCGCCGAACTGATCCGACGGGAGGGCAAGACAGCCACATGTGATGATGCTGATGATGATGATGATGATGACGATGATGATGTGGATGACGATGGTGATGAAGGTAATTGGGGGAGGGAGGGGGGGAGGGGGAGGGCGAGGAGAGGCGAGGGATGCGGGGCGCTGCCTGTTCAAAACGAGGACCTAACGCCAAAGGATGGTTGGTAACAGACTGGGGGGGGCTCACCACGCCACGCACCATTAACAACATTAACAACAATAACAACAACGCTCATGTTGAGACGGTTCGCCATGCAGCATCAACAACAAACACAATTAGCCGTGACAAGAAGAGCAGCAACAACAACAACAACAACGGCAACACAATCGGCAAGCAATGGCATAATTACAGTAACAACAGAACCAAGCCAACAACATCTGGCGACGCGTCTTTCCCAAGAAGTGAAACCAAACATAGCTGCGGGGGCATCGCCGCCTCCTGCCGGCCTGTGGGGTGTTGGGTCCTCGTCTGTGCTTCTGGACTGGTCGTCGTCCTCGTCCCTGCTCTCGCCGCTCGCTCTGAATGCTCGTCTACTTATTCCCAATCGTCCACCCACCTATGGTGCGAGATTTGGATCCGCATGCTGTACGCGAATTAGAGCGCCTCGTCAACTCAATGGAACACAGGGCAAGTGAAATGCAGAGTCGCAGAGTCGCACATTATGATATTCAGAATATAGCTCGACCTGAAACAAAGAGTTTCGTAACATGGGAAGCATTTCCGTACGACCTCACCCCTGGAACGTTAAACTCTTGTGTTCCGTAGCCGTTTTGGCTCTAGCATGAGAAACCGATGAGCACGCGCAGCCTGCGCATTCTGTTCGCATGTTTACTTTGCACGCATGGCTTCGGTGCGAAGCGAGGTGCGCGGCAGAGGCTGGCAGAGGCTGAGGCTGCGCCAGACACGCCTCCTCCTGATGGCAAGCCCGAATTGCCATCTCATCGTGTTCGGGGCGGAGTGCGGCGGCGACTTGAAGCTGGCACCGTCACTGACCCGCAGGCTTCAGCATCTTTGCCATTGTATCGTTCGCTGAAGAGGGATTGGGGGTCTGGCGTTCTCAGCTCTGCACGTGTGCAAGAGTACTCGCACGGCGCCCGCGAGCAAAGCGCTATCGGACTGGATCGTTTGGCCGACGCTGGTGCAAACGGGCAACGCCCTGGGAATTTATTCCGCGACCTCAAGAGGATTTTCGGCTGGCCGTCAGGTTGCGCGCCAATTGAGTGGATTAAGTTGCCAACCGAGAGAGGACGCGCTACGCCTCATCCTGTGCTCTGGCCCCACGTTTTTGTGAAGCGCATGTTCGATGAGCGGGCCGACCTTTTCACGCAGCGCCTTTGCGGGGCAGAAGGCTCATGCAACCATTTCTGGGAAGGGATATCCGATTCGGCGTTCGTGCGGCGGCGCCCGAATCCCCCTCTTGAAATCTGGCCAACAACGATCCCGCTTGGTTTTCACGCCGATGGCGGGGGGTTCAACAAACACGATTATTTATTTGGACTGTCGTGGAATAGCCTCGCTACAAGTCAGACATCGTCGGTGCAATCCCGTTTCCTCTTCACAGGGATTAGAAAGTCGGACATGGTACCCGAGACGCTGGACCTGCTGATGAAAGCTTTCTCTTGGAGCGCCAATATTCTGCTGACGGGTGAAACGCCGATGCTTGACTGGCAGAATAACGAACTGCCAGGTGGCGGCCTCTCCCTCGCAGGTGGCTGGAAAGGCCAGGTCGCCCAAGTTCGGGGCGACTGGCAATTCTTTTGCCAGGCGTTCTACTTTGCCCAATGGAATGCTGCCGATGTCACGTGTCCATTCTGCAGGGCGTCGAACGTCCATCGCGAAAGAGCATGGTATGACGTGGGCCCAGAAGCAGGGTGGAGAGAAACCGTTTGGTCCCACGAAGCATTATTGGCCCATCTGGCCTCGCAAGGCCTTCCCGTGCCTGCTTTCTATCAGCCAAGACATGGGGTCATCGGCCTCAGGCTGGAGAATGTGATGGTCGACATCCTGCATACACTGGACTTGGGCATGACAGCTCATGTTATCGGTAGCGTCCTTTCTGTATTCGCATGTTTGCGAAAGAGTTTCGGCGGAGCCACGTACGAGGAGGGCGCTTCCCGATTGTCGTCATACTTGAAGCAATGGTACCAGCAGACAGGAAGCCACTCTCGCATCAAAGGTGTCTTGACCCTGGCCAGGCTTCGCACCGATAAAGGTTGGGCGAAGTTGAAAGCACATGGCGCCGCTACCAGGCATCTGACGTCATTCGCATTGCACGTGCTGTCCCAGTTTGCTAATTTTAATGACGCACAATGGGGCCTGCACGATCGGTTGGCTTTTGCTGCGTGCCAGTTGCTCGACCGTTTTTATGAAATCGTGAAAATAGAAAGCTTGTGCATGAGTGACGCTATACACGAGGAGCTGGATACGTTGAGTGCACAGTTTACGTCGATTTATTGTAAGTTTTCGAACTGGAGTTTCTCAAAACATCTCAAGATCTGGAAATCAGCGCCCAAGCTACACCTTTTCGAGCACCTCGTGATGCAGTCGATGCAATTCGGGAATCCAGCCTACTGGTGGACATACGCGGATGATGATCTGGTTGGGCGCTTGATAAGAATTCTTGACGCTTCACGTATCCCCACCAGCCCATCCAAAAACGATGCCCAGGCGAATTGCGGTGATAGGGGAGTGAGAGAACATACAGAGTAGCAAAAGGCTGGGGGACCCGTCCTACCCAAGAGGGCGAGGATGGAGGAGGAGTCGGAGGAGGGTGAGGAGGGTGAGGAGGAGGAGGAGGAGGAGGAGGAGGAGGAGGAGGAGGAGGAGGAGGAGGAGGAGGAGGGGGAGGAGGGGCAGCAGGTGGGAAAAGTGGGAGGAGGGAGGAGGGAGGAGGGGGAATAGGCGGATGATGGGGAGGAGGGGGAGGAGGAGGAGGAGGAGGAGGAGGAGGAGGAGGAGGAGGAGGAGGAGGAGGAGGGGGAGGGAGAGACGAGGAAAGGAGGAGGAGGAGGATGAGGCTGATAAAGTGGAGGAGAAGGAAGAGGAGTAGGCCGACAAGGAGGAGGAGGAGGAGGAGAAGGAGAAATGTGAGAAGGAGCAAGCACAATGACGTACACAAGAGCCTCCTAGGATGTCCTTTGGAAGTTGTTTTGGAGTCCTCTTGGAGCGCCTGGGGGATTCTTGGATGCCTCGGGGATCCTCTTGAGGCCTCTTGGGGGTCTAGGGAGCCTCTTCAGGGCCTCTTGGGGACCTCTTGGGGCCTCCTCGGCGCCTCTTGAAGTCCTCTTGGGGCGCTCTTGGGAACCTTGGGAGCGCTCTTGGGGCCATCTTGGATGTGATCGATCAAAGGAAGGGGGTCCCTCAATTAGCCTCCCCCGTCGGGAGCCTCTAAAATCGGCCAAAACCCTAGTAAAACCGATGATGTTGGCTTCCTCGCCGAGGCCGTTTTGGACGCTCCAACTACCAGCGAAACCTCCCGTCCAGGTCCAGGGGAGAGGGTGAGGGGGAGGGGTGAACCCCTCCCCGAAGGGGAAGAAGGGAAGATGGAAGATGCAATTCCCTAAACCACATACGCCCAGAGGGCTGGTGGGATTTCTCATACTGTTCATCCGAATACAATCGCTGAGTCTATGTTGTGTAAACGGGCGCACTGTGTGTTTGACGAGATATTGTTGGATCTCGATGTGGACACCTGGAACTGAGGTAGATCATCATCATCATCATCATCATCATCATCATCATCATCATCATCATCATCATCATCATCATCATCATCATCATCATCACTCATCATCACTCATCATCACTCATCACTCATCACTGGGATCTCAGCAAGAGAAGCGGGTGGATTCAAACGGGGGTACTACCTAGTTTTCTGAGAAAGACCAGTCGCGGCGACGAGAGCAACTGAAAACAACGCTTGAGAATGGCAAGGGGAATTTTAAAGGCACATCCCTTAATTATGAGTTCTTGAATGCCCGTATATCTTACGGCCCCCGTAAGATCTTATTGTTGTTGATGCTCTGGGACCCTCCCGGGCACCCTCCCGGGCTCACCCTCCCGGGCCCACCCTCCCGGGCCGACCCACGCGGGCCACCCTCCCAGGCCACCTTCCCGGGCCACCCTCCCGGGCCCACCCTCCCGGGCCACCCTCCCAGGCCCACCGTCCCGGGCCCACCCTGCCGGGCCACCCTCCCGGGCCACCCTCCCCGGCCACCCTCCCGGGCCCCACCCTCCCGGGCCCACCCTCCAGCCACCCTCCCGGGCCACCCGGGCCCACCCTCCCGGGCTGCACTCCCGGGCCACCCTCCCGCGCCACCCTCCTGGGCGCCACCATCCCGGGCCACCTTCCCGGGCCCACCCCCGGGGACCCTCCCGGGCCACCCTCCCAAGATTACCTTCCTGGGCCACCCTCCTGGGCGCCACCCTCCCGGGCCCCACCCTCGGAGACCCTCCCCGGCCATCCTCCCGGGCCACCCTCCCGGGCCACTCTCCCGGGCCTACCTTCCCGGCCACACCCGGAAACCCATCCGGGCCACCCTCCCGGGCCACCCTCCTGGGGCAACTCTCCCGGGCTACCCTCCCGGGCCACCCTCCCGGGCCACCACCCCGGGCCACCTCCCGGGCCACCCTCCCGGGCCATCCCGCCTCCCCGGGCCACCCTCCCCGCGCCACCCTCCCGGGCCACCCTCCCGCGCCACCCTCCCGGGCCACCCTCCCGGGCCACCCTCCCGGGCCACCCTCCAAGGCCACCTTCGCGGGCCACCCTCCCGGGCCATCCTCCCGGGCCACCCTCCCGGGCCGTCCTCCCTCCATGGTGCATCCCTCCTCCCCCCTCTCTCCCTCCTCCTCCCTCCTCCTCCTCCCGTCGCGCTTGCGCAGGCCCACCCTCGGGGACCCTCCCGGGCCACCCTCCCGGCCCACCCCCCGCCCTCGGGGACCCTCCCTCTGTTGCTGGGGACCATATTTTGCGACATAGGTTTAGCATATGCGTTTCACTCAGGGACAGATGGTCAAAGGACCATCATGTGTGACGTCCGTTCCACTTACGGCTCAAGGGAAAACATTTCGCTTTCCTCTCCTGCTGCCACAGTTGGTAGCGGAGCGGGATCGGGCCCGGGGCCATCCATGGGCAAAGGCGCGAGGCCGTGACGGCCGGGCGCCCGCGCTCGCGCGCCTTGGGCCAGGTTCCGCTCGCACCGCTGAGCGGTGGAGGATCCACGGCGAATGCCCGCGGAGGATGACGACACATTCGCGAGTATGGCGACGAGAAGGGCCGAGGGTGTCCCAGCGGGCAGCAGCGCCGCTGAGGCGCGACCAGCGGGGCAGACGGCTGCAGGATCTTCGGCAGGGGCGCCGGGGACATCACCTGCAGCGGCTCCGAGGGCAGGCGCGGGCATAGACACGGACGCCCTCTTGAAGAGCGTCCAGAGCATGGTCAAGCAGACCATCAGAGACCATTTTGGTCAGCAGCAGCAGCAGCGAGACCCATGGGTTGACCAGGACGACCCGTGGGCCAGTGGACACGGACGGCCGGCCGACTCGCAGCCAAGAGACAGCGCAGCAGGAGAGACGACGACTGGCTGGCGAGAAGGCTGGAAGGATCAGAAGGACAAGTCCGAGGGCTGGAAGGACACCCCGGACTGGAACGACACCTCCGACTGGAAGGATCGGAAGTGGAATGGCTGGTGGGAATCGAGCAGCTGGACAGGTGGCCGCGGAGACTACACGGATCCACCCGCGTGGCCGGGCTGGGCACACTATCGGCAGTGGAAGCGCTCGATCAAGAGATGGAATGACAATACGGACGTAGCCGTGTGGCGCAGATCAGAAAAATTCATGCGCTTGTTCGAGTGGTCGATGCAGGCCAGGTTCGAGGATATACCAGATGATGATCTAACATCGAGCAAGTGGCTGGACATCATTCTCAAGAGAATGGACCTCATGATAGGCGAACGGGAAGGAGATGAGCTTCGGCGAGCTGGGCGAAAGGCGCTGTACGACGCCGTTCGGGACCCCAAGAACGAGACGCTGACCCAGTTCGTGAGCCGCCGTGAGGCGGAGTACACCGAGGCCGAGGGACACGACCTCTGGATGTCCGACAAGCTGAAGGGGCTGTTCTTGGAGGAAGGCGCGAACCTGACTCCTCAGGGCATCCAGAACCTCCGGACGCTGACGCGCGGCGACCTCACGTACCACAACGTGAAGTGGGCGCTGCGCCAGCTCGACTCCTCGGTCGGAACCGAGAAGCTGCTGCTGGGCAAGGCCGGGCCAGGCAGCATGCTGGCGACGTCGGCATCTCCTGACGACTCAGGTCCGGGCGCACGCTCTGACACCTTTCCTGGTTTTCAGTCTCCTCCCTCCTCCTCAACTCACCTCGGTCGGTCAGCAGGTCGGTTTCACGACGGTGGCAGTCACCAGGAGGAAGAGGCCGACGAGGACTACTACGACGAGGGCGACGAGGGCAGCGACGAGCTGGATCAGGAGGACGTCGAGGCGCTGATGGCGGAGATCGACGACATGGACGTCGGCGAAGACGACATCGAGCTGGTCATGGCGGAGTTGACGAACAACCGCTCTTGGAAGCAGAACAAAGATCTGAAGCGAGCTGCACGCCGTGATCGAGAGTACTTCGGCTCCAAGGGCCGAGGCGGAGGAGGACTGCCTCCTCCCAGGCCGGAGGGCCGAGGCAGGATGAGGCGAGACCGACCTGAGCGCGGAGGCGGAGCTGGACGAAGGCCTCCACCCGGGCGGAGACGCTTCTTGACGCAGGAACAGCTGATGAAGGTCACCAAGTGCAAGCTGTGTCACGAGAAGGGGCACTGGGGACGTGAGTGCCCCAATGCCGGCGGAGCCAAGAAGGAGGCAGCCAAGAAGGACGTAGGCGGCAGGAGACCTCCTCCTCCTCGGCGCAGTGCCTCGGCGTACATGTTCGAGGGAGTGGCTTCCAACACGATGGACGGCTGGAGTGCACCCGCCTGGCGTGAGGTCGAGGAGGAGATCACGAGCAACTCGGTGTTTTTGGCCGCGTCCTCCACTCAGGGTCTCATCGACCCCGGCGCCGGCACCGACCTGGTGGGCGTGGAGGCTCTCAACCGCGAGTCCGAGGCGCTCGCGGTGCACGGCCTTCGTTTCGTAGAGATACCTCCAGAGCACCGTGCCCACGTTCGAGGAGCGCACGGTGTAGGAGGCGCTGCCAAGGTGATCAGTGCTGTGCTCTTTCCCCTGTGCCTCGGCGGAGTTTTCGGTATCATAGATACCACCGTCCTTGGAGAGTCTGTGCCGCACATTCTCAGCGTGAATTTGCTTGAGTTTCTCGAGAGTGTCATTGATCTGCCGAGGAACAAGTTGCGGTCAGGAGCTTTGCGGACCACAGTAGACATGACGCGTTTAGGCTCTGGGCATCGGATGGTCGAGATCGTCCGACCGCTCGAGGAGCCTGCGGCCGTGCCAGCCTCAGCTCTGAAGCGATACCCTTTTCTCACGGAGAGCTCATTCGCACTTGGTAATGGGAAGCCTCCGAAGATGCTGGCTGACGGAACGATTGCGAGTTACATGATCTCCCTCAACCTCCTCCTCCACAGAAGCAGGTCCAGGTTTCGTTCGACTAGGCCAGGTACCAGGTCCAGGAGGATGTCGAGCAGATCGGAGTTCGGTAACCGCCAGGGGCTCTACAATTTCACGTGCTCGCTCGCATCGCTCGTCCTTACCCTCCTTATCCTACTCATCGGGTCCTGGGCTCAGCGGGCCCGCCTCGAACAGGCAACGGGCTCAGGATCGTTTTGTCACGCTAAGGTCCATCACGCCGGAGACCACGGGGAGACCGGAGCTCTCGATGCCATCATGGGCCCGCGGGGCCCGGCATGCATTCTTTCCGTAGCCTTTTTCGGCTCGAGTCTCAGGCGAAAGACTTTCAGGCTTTCACGCATACCCAGCCCACGGGCTAACATCGAGGCCCATCGTCCCAGCAGAGATGGGCATCCTCTGCCTCCTGTGGAGCATGGCGCTGGTCCAGCAGGTCCGAGCAGCTCCCAGGTTCCGAGGCGTCGGTGCTCCGACGCCCGCAGGCGACAACAACGACAACGACACCTACGAGGACGGGGACCCGGCGGAGGGTCCTCCGCAGGGCCCACTGGCCTGGACTGTCCCGGAGGGGCGGGACGAGGAGGTGCAGCGTCGAATCTCGGAGGAGCAGGCCCGTGCGGAAGCAACACCAGTGCCAACCCCGGGTCGGCCGCAGACGACAGCAGCGCCTCAGCAGCCAGGCGTACCAAGTCAAGTTCCTCTTCAGCGGATGACGTGGGCTCAGGCAGTTGCCCGCGCCGGACCGGCGGGCATCCCCAGCAACGCGATCGTGGGCCACTTGGCGGACGGGACACCGCTACTGACGGCCGAGTATCAGCAGATGTTGATGCACCCGCCGCCTCCGCCGCTACACCCTCCTCCGGGTGCGAACCCAGCAGCCGCCTCGAGCGGAATGCCCCAGCCCGTGCTGCGGGGAGCGGCAGGGGCAGCGATGGCGTGGCCCCCTCCTCAGGCAGCGATGACGCAGGCGTCCCAACCGCAGGCTTCTCAGGGCCTGGTGGGACAGAATCCTCAGACACAGGGGTCATCGAGGGTGTTGCCGCCTCCGGCCTCGGGGGACCAAGGCTCGCCGAACCCAGGGGTGCCTCCAGGGACCAGCCACGGCGACAACGAGGACCGAGCCACGCCAGAGATGGCCGTGGACCAAGGCATGACGAACCACAGTCAAGGAGCTACAGCGCCTGCGGCAGTACCAGCAGCTGCGGCGGCACCTACTGGACCAGTGCACGGACTCCCTCCGCCAAAGGTAAAGGCCATGCCAGAGAGGGCTCGGCTACCGTCCAAGCCGCCTCCGTTCTGCAATCACTCGGAGCTCATCGGGTATGGCAACCAATATGGCTCCGGCAAGAAGTGCCGATTCTGCGGCAAGAAGATCGATGGCACGTTCGTGAGGCGAAGCGACCGGCAGGATGGAGATGTGCCCGCAGAGCGACCAGAGTCCGCTGCTCAAGCAGCTCGTCGCGCAGCAGACTCGGCGGACCGGGCGGTGCGGGCCCTGGAGCAGAACCCCGGCTTCCAGGCGGGGACGGCGGCGCTTCAGACGGTGAACGACCTGAACGGCTACCTCAACACCCTGCAGTGGCACCTGTACTAGATCCCAGAGGGCATGCAGCAGCTCGTGCGAGTTCGCGAGATCGTGGAGCAGATCGGGGAGTACTCGCGTCATCAGCTCCAGAACCCCAGCCAAGTCGAGGAAGGGATGCAGCAGATCTTCCAGGGAGTGGTGCGCATTCGCCGCATCCTCGAGGGCTTGGAGCCGATGGGCGACGTGATCGACGAGACCTCGAATCACATGAGTGCGAAGTCGATCTCGGTCTCGAACTTGGAGCAGGCAGTGGCGCAGCTCACCCACATGGTCGTCGAGATCGGCACAGCGGTGATGGGCCTGGTGCACATGGCCAACAACCAGGCGGCGAGCAGCCAGGCGGAGGCTTCGGGCTCACAGGCGGGTGCAACGTCGTCGGGAGCCGAGGCCGACCACCCCACGACGACCACCTCTGCGACCGAGGTGCAGCAGCCAGCGAGCGGGCAGGAGGTCGAGGTGCCCTGGGAGGTGGTCGACGAGGCCGGGAGCACCGAGATCTAGGTGCAGAGGCGCCTCCAGGTGCGAGGACGACTCCAGAGTTGCCAGCAACTCACTGCGGCTCAGGGCGAGGCACCAGAGCTGTAACGCAGGGATTTGCTCAGGCCTTTTCCGGCTGCGCGTGCACTGCTTCTGACGCCGGCGCTCGTGAGAGCGTCCGAACATGTCATCTGTCCTCTCCAACCTCCTCCTCCAAAGAAGGTCTCGTGGGCCTCGAGTGGCTCGATGGGGATCTGACTAATGACGACCATGAGGTCGCCTGCGGCTCTCGAGTTAGGAAAGCTCTCGGCGAGGCAGCTGCCAAGGCGACCGGGTGTCTCGGGGAAGGCTCCTTTGTCACGTCGAGTCGCAGCTCCAGGTCCAGGGTGGCGTTTATGGAGGTCTTCTCTCCTCCTCGCATGGCCCCAGTGGTCGAGAAGCTGGGGGCCCCTTTAGGAGTGAGGTCCTCGTGGGACCGCAAGGTAGGATGGGACTCCTCAAGTAAGAAGGACGTGGAGCAGCTGTGGAGAGCCATCCGATCCGATCGCCCGGAGATGATATGGTTGTGTTCCGAATGTCGTGCGTTCTCGGCCATAAATCGAATCAATCGTGATCGGATGGATCTGGCCGACTGGGATCGACTGATGTCCGAGGGGCTTCGGGATCTGATACTCTGCATGGAGATCGCGTCATATCAGGTACGTCACGGACGCTACTTCGCGTTCGAACACCCCCTCTACGCCTCATCATGGGGGACTTTCGTGCTGAAGTGTGTCTGGGGACTCCCGGGGGTGCAGCGGATTAGAGTTGATATGTGCCAGTTCGGCTTGCAAGTAGACGCCCGAGGACTTAACAAGAAGCCGACCGGCATTCTGTCGAACCACCCACACACCCTTCGCCTGTTGGACTGACATCTGTGCATGGGGGTCACGAGCACGCGGTGCTCGAGGGAGGTTCAGTGACCACTCGAGCGGGCCGGTATCCACCCGCCTTCGTCAGAACCGTGGCCTGGGCCGTCTCTGAACATTGGTCCGGGGCTTCCCAATCCCGACAGGCTACCTGGGCGGAGCTGGCGGAAGGTGACGATGTTGGTGCTGCGGAAGCCGGGGGCCCCGACGCCTCTGGCGAAAATGACGACGAGCCAGAGACAAGGCCCTCCAAGAGGGCCAAGCCGGACGGTCCTGGGAGTGAACCACCCGACCCGGGGCCCTCCGAGGACGAGAAACGGCAGATTTACAAGCTTCATTGCAACATGGGACATCCCGACAATCGCAAGTTTGTCCGAGTGCTCCGGGCCGGGGGAGCGAAGCAACGACTCATCAGATGGGTGCGCCGTGAATTTGCGTGCTCCGACTGTGCCGAGAGATCTCGATCGGGAGCCCATCGGAAAGTGGCGTTTCCTAGAACGTTTCGATTTAATCACATCGTCGGAGTGGACCTCTTCTATCTGGAGTTTCAGGGAACCACGTGGGGTCTCCAGGAGATTCCCAGGAGGCTCCCAGGAGGCCCCAGGAGGCCGCCTATCAGAACGTGTCAAATTAATACACATCCGGTGTCGATTCGTTGATTCTTCATGCTCTTGTGCCCCCCCCCTCCATTTGGAGAGGCCCAAACGGCCACAGGTTTGATATCCCCCCTGGGAGCCCCAAGAGGCTTCAGGAAACCCCAGGTGGAGTTCAGGAGGCCACAGGAGGCCCAGGAGGAAGCCCCAGGAGGTCCCCAGGAGGCCCCAGGAGGCCCCAGGAGGCCCCCGCAACTCGGAGCTCTGAGACGCCGCGCTCGAGGTGGTCCGGCCCGTTTCGCCTGAGACTTCCTCGCACCACGTTTCGCCAGAGACATCGTCGCAACTCTGGGGTCCGAGATGCCGCGCGCGAGGTGGTCCAGCCCGTTACGCTGGAGACATCCTCGCAACTTTGGGCTCCGAGATGCCGTTTGGGATGAAGAGGAGGTGGAGGAGGAGGAGGAGGAGGAGGAGGAGGAGATGGAAGGGAGAAGGATAAGGCGGATGATGTGCATGAGGGAGCAGGCAGGAGGAGGGACAGGCCCCAGGAGTCCCCAGGAGATCCCTAGGAGGTTCCCAGGAGGCCCCAGGAGGCCGCCTATCAGAACGTGTCAAGTTAATACACATATGGTGCCGATTCGTTGATTCTTCCTGCTCTTGTGCCCCCCCCTCCATTTGGAGAGGCCCAAACGGCCACAGGTTAGATATCCCCCCTGGGAGCCCCAAGAGGCTTTGGAGTTCAGGAGGCCACAGGAGGCCCGGGAGGAAACCCCACGAGGTCCCCAGGAGGCCCCAGGAGGCACCAGGAGGCTCCCGCAACTCGGAGCTCTGAGACGCCGCGCTCGAGGTGGTCCGGCCCGTTTCGCCTGAGACTTCCTCGCAGCACGTTTGCCCGAGAAATCGTCGCAACTCTGGGGTCCGAGATGCCGCGCGCGAGGTGGTCCAGCCCGTTACGCTGGAGACATCCTCGCAACTCTAGGCTCCGAGATGCCGTTCGGGATGAAGAGGAGGTCGAGGAGGAGGAGGAGGAGAAGGAGGAGGAGGGAGGAGGAGGAGAAGGAGAAGGATATGGAAGGGAGAAGGAGGAGGCGGATGATGTGCATGAGGGAGCAGGCAGGAGGAGGGGGAGGAGGAGGAGGAGGAGGAGGAGGAGGAGGAGGAGGGAGGAGGAGGAGGAGGAGGAGGGAGAAGGAAGGGAGTTGCAGGAGAGGACCTAACGGGAAGCGAGTGCGATGTGGACTTGTCAAAACGTGTGCGAAAGATTGTCCGGCCCGTTTCGTTTGAGACATCCTTCCAATACTGAGCTCCAAGATGTCGCTCGCGAGGTGGTCCGGCCCGTTTCGATTGAGCCATCCTCGCAATGCGAGGCTCGAAGATGTTGCGCGCGAGATGGTCTGGCCCATTCTGCCTGAGACGTTTCGTAGCACAGGAGCTCCAATCACAACCTCTCTCATTCCTTCTCCCGCCTCCCTCTTCCCACTTCCCGCCTGGTTCCTCTTCCCTCCTCCCTCCTCCCGCCTCCCGCCTCCCGCTGCTGCGCCTCTGCCTCCGCCTCCCCGCCCCCGCCGTCGTCGTTTCTGCCGCCTCAGCATCCGTCATGCGCGCACTGCCTTCCGCCCTCCCCAGACATCCGACGTCACGATTTTTCCCCAAACAGCTTGCTGAACGGGGTGCAGTTGTGGTAGAAGCTAACTCCGGCCGAGGGAAATCGGAGCAGAGACATCCTCACAAAAATTTGATGGCCCGGGCCGTTTCGCTTGAGACATCCTCACAACTCTCGTTTCTGAGTTGGCTGGGATTGGCCGTTTCGCCTGAGACATCCTCGAAAAGTTGCGCTCCGGGACGCCGCGCGAGAGGTGGTCCGGGCCGTTTCGCTTGAGACATCCTCGAAACTCTGAGCCCCGAGGTGCCGTGCGAGAGGTGGTCCGGGCCGTTTCGCCTGAGACATCCTCGAAACTCTGAGCTCTGAGATGCCTTGCGCGAGGTGGTCCGGCCCATTTCGCCTGAGACATCCTCGAAACTCTAACCTCGGAGATGCCGCGCGAGAGGTGGTCTGGCCCGTTTCGCCTGAGACATCCTCGAACTTCTGAGCTCTGAGATGCCTTGCGCGAGGTGGTCCGGCCCATCTCGCCTGAGACATCCTCGCAAGTCTGAGCTCAGATGCCGTGCGCAAGGTGGTCCGGCCTGTTTCGCACAAGACATTCTCACAACTCTGAGCTCCCAGATGCCGCGCAAGAGGTGGTCCAGCCTGGGGGCCCAGAAGACCACATGTTACATATCTTCCCTGGGGCCCTGGGAGCCCGCCTGAGACATCCTCGAACTTCTGAGCTCTGAGATGCCTTGCGCGAGGTGGTCCGGCCCGTTTCGCACAAGACATTCTCGCAACTCTGAGCTCTGAGATGCCGTGCGCAAGTTGGTCTGGCCTGTTTCGCACAAGACATTCTCGCAACTCTGAGCTCCCAGATGCCGCGCAAGAGGTGGTCCAGCCTGGGGGCCCAGAAGACCACATGTTACAGATCCCCCTTGGGACCCTGGGAGCCCCAGGAGGCCCCAGAGAGCTTCAGGAGGCCGCAGGACGCCCAGGACAAGCCCCAGGGGTCCGCAGGAGATTCCCAGGAGGCTCCCAGGAGGCCCCAGGAGGCCCCTTATCAGAACGTGTCAAGTGAATACACATCCGGTGTCGATTCGTTGATTTTTCCTGCTCTTGTGGCCCCCCTCCATTTTGGAGGGGGCCCGACGGCCACATGTTAGATATCACCCCCTGGGAGCCCCAAGAGGCTTCAGGAAGCCCCAGGTGGGGTCCAGGAGGCCACAGGAGCCCCAGGAGGAAGCCCCTTTATTTTGAGGGGCCCAAGCGGCCACAGGTTAGATATCCCCCCTGGGAGCCCCAAGAGGCTTCAGGAAGCCCCAGGTGGAGTTCAGGAGGCCGCAGGAAGCCCAGGAGGAAGCCCCAGGAGGTCCCCAGGAGGCCCCCGCAACTCGGAGCTCTGAGACGCCGCACTCGAGGTGCTCCGGCCCGTTTCGCCTGAGACTTCCGCGCAGCACGTTTCGCCCGAGACACTGGCCCGTCTCGCCTGAGACATCCTTGCAACTCTGATCTCTGAGATGCCGTGCGCAAGTTGGTCCGGCCCGTTTCGCACAAGATATTCTCGCAACTCTGAGCTCCCAGGTGCCGCGCGAGAGGTGGTCCAGCCTGGGGGCCCAGACGACCACATGTTACATATCCCCTCTGGGACCCTGGGAGCCCCAGGAGGCCCCAGAGAGCCTGAGGAAGCCGCAGGACGCCCACAAGACATTTTCGCAACTCTGAGCTCTCAGATGCTGCGCAAGAGGTGGTCCAGCCTGGGGGCCCAGAAAACCACATGTTACAGATCCCCCTTGGGACCCTGGGAGCCCCAGGAGGCCCCAGAGAGCTTCAGGAGGCCGCAGGACGCCCAGGACAAGCCCCAGGGGTCCGCAGGAGATTCCCAGGAGGCTCCCAGGAGGCCCCAGGAGGCCCCTTATCAGAACGTGTCAAGTAATACACATCCGGTGTCGATTCGTTTATTTTTCCTGCTCTTGTGGCCCCCCTCCATTTTGGAGGGGGCCCGACGGCCACATGTTAGATATCCCCCCCTGGGAGCCCCAAGAGGCTTCAGGAAACCCCAGGTGGGGTCCAGGAGGCCACAGGAGGCCCAGGAGGAAGCCCCAGGAGGTCACCAGGAGGTCCCAGGAGGCCCCCGCAACTCGGAGCTCTGAGACGCCGCGCTCGAGGTGGTCCGGCCCGTTTCGCCTGAGACTTCCTCGCAGCACGTTTCGCCCGAGACATCGTCGCAACTCTGGGGTCCGAAATGCCGCGCGCGAGGTGGTCCAGCCTGTTACGCTGGAGACATCCTCGCAACTCTGGGCTCCGAGATGCCCTGCGCGAGGTGGTCCGGCCCATCTCGCCTGAGACATCCTCGTAACTCTGAGCTTTGAGATGCCGTGCGCAAGGTGGCCCGGCCCGTTTCGCACAAGACATTCTCGCAACTCTGAGCTCTCGGATGCTGCGCAAGAGGTGGTCCAGCCTGGAGCCCAGAAGACCACATGTTACATATCCCCCCTGGGACCCTGGGAGCCCCAGGAGGCCCCAGAGAGCTTCAGGAGGCCGCAGGACGCCCAGGACAGGCCCCAGGGGTCCGCAGGAGATTCCCAGGAGGCTCCCAGGAGGCCCCAGGAGGCCCCCTATCAGAACGTGTCAAGTAAATACACATCCGGTGCCGATTCGTTGATTTTTCCTGCTCTTGCGCCCCTCCCCCATTTGGGGGGAGCCCGACGGCCACATGTTAGATATCCCCCCCTGGGAGCCCCAGGAGGCTTCAGGAAGCCCCAGGTGGGTCCAGGATGCCACAGGAGGCCCAGGAGGAAGCCCCAGGAGGTCACCAGGAGGTACCACGAGGCCCCAGGAGGCCCCCGCAACTCGGAGCTTTGAGACGCCGCGCTCGAGGTGGTCCGGCCCGTTTCGCCTGAGACTTCCTCGCAGCACGTTTCGCCCGAGACATAATCGCAAATCTGGGGTCCGAAGTGCCGCGCGCGAGGTGGACCAGCCCGTTACGTTGGAGACATCCTCGCAACTTTGGGCTCCGAGATGCCGTTCGGGATGAAGAGGAAGTGGAGGAGGAGGAAAAAGAGGCATGTTGTAACATGCCATGCCAGCACGCACTGGACGGGCACGCAATCGACCTTGGAAGCCGCAGTGGGTCTAAAAACCCTGTTTGGGGATACTGCACTCCGGCTATAATTGTTTTGGAGGGCGACGAGGGAACGAGGGAGACAAGGGGGAAGACGAGGCCGAGGGGGAAGCAAATCATCGTTCGCCGATTGTGTGACGGAGCCAGTTATATCCTCGGCTGCCGAGTGTGCAACCCATTGCGCGCCCAATAGGAGCCAATTATATCTTCGGCGGCCGAGCGCGCAATATGAGCCAGCTACATGATATGCGGCCGAGGGCGCAACCTATGGCACAACCCATGCTGCTGAGGGCGCGCCCAACCAAGGCTGGTTATACAATCGGCGACCACGGGTGCAACCTATGGCGCAATCATCGGCGACCGAGGGCGCAATATGGGCCAGGTGTGTGATCGGCGGCCGAGGGCGCAGCACATGACATAACCCGCAGAAGCCAATCGGAGCCATTCATATCAGCGGGTGGCGCAGCAAATAGGAGGCCATCACAATCTCGGCAGCCGAGCGCGCGCCCTAGCGGCGAGCTGGTTTGTGATTACATGGTATTTGTGCAGCTGTGCCTCGCCCAGAGCATCCTGGGGAATCCCGAATCGCCCCGACCGTCTGAGGGAAGCGCGAGCCCGACGGCGGCGACGGCGACGGCCTCGTCGTCGCCGTCGTCGTC
Organism: Prorocentrum cordatum; assembly: GCA_963575745.1. Classification (NCBI taxonomy): domain Eukaryota; class Dinophyceae; order Prorocentrales; family Prorocentraceae; genus Prorocentrum; species Prorocentrum cordatum. Next base: position 170,174 of record CAUYUJ010018864.1, on the reverse strand, counting down.
GTCGTCGTCGTCGGCGTCGTCGACGGCGGCTGCGTCGTCGTCGTCGTCGTCGTCGCCCCGCCGACGCCGCTGGCGCGCGAGCTGCAGCCCGCGCCCACCGCCCACCGCCGCGCCGCCGCTGCCCGTGCCCGCCGCCGCCATGACGGCGCTGCCGCACGCGATGTTCTTGACGCCGCAGGACGCGGACCCGCTGGTTGGGGCCATGATCCCGCTGGCGGAGCCGCTGATTGCGGCAGGTGGCCAGCACGGGGCCCCGTGGGCGCCTGGCGCGTTCACCTCCGAGGCGGGCGACGTCATGCTCAAGTTCTTCGGCGACGATTCGCCGATAGGCGCGGGGGCGGGAATGGCCATAACATGAGCTGCAGCTCACCACCACCGCACGGTGTTCGGGGCATCTTGGACGTGTGTCGGAGGCTATCTCGTGGATGCCGCATTGGGGATGTTTGTGTATATAGAGCGCCCCTCGGGGGCACCATGGGCTATGTTGGGTGATCTAGCCCCTCGGGCCCAACAGATTCTTGTTTGCATATATGCGTGGGCAATGTGAGCATCCAGCTGTAGCTCCATGTTCTCACACTGTCAATGCATACATGTACACACAAACGTAAAAGTGTGTGCGAGGTCTGCGCATCCCGTCCCAGGCTGGGCGGGCCGGCACCCCTTCTGGGGCGGCGGCGTCGCATCGGGCGCCGCGGGCGGCGCCGCCGCAGAGGGCGACGCGGGCAACGCCACGGCGGGCGACGCCGCGTCTGGTCTGTGCGCGCGGGCGCGGCGACGCCTGGCACCAATGGCGCAGTGGTGCCGCCGATGATGGGCTGGCAAGCGCCCGTCCTCAATGCCGACCCCAGCCCGACGCTGATGTGCCGCAGCTACGGGTTGCACGAGGTGCTGGAGGCTGCGGCTGGTGGCGGCGGCGGGGGTGGCGGTGGCGACGACGGTCCGTCAGCCCCTCCCGCCGACGGCGGTGCGGCGACGGCGTGCCCTCCCGCCCCTCCCGCCGATGGTGCGCCCACGGCTGCCCCTCCCGCCGATGGCGCGCCCACGGCTGACCACGGTGCGCCGACGGTGCCGATGCCGTCGTGCGCACCGACGGCGGCGCGGGCGGCGCGCCCGCGGGCCGGCGGCGGCGCGGGCGCTGGCGTGGCCCAGGCCCATCGGACGCAATCGCCAATGTTCGGGGGTGCAAATATCACGGCCACCGGTCCCCGCCCGCCACCGATATATCATCACCCGTGCACGGGTGACGATGTCTCGGTGGCGGGCGGGGGAGGGGGCGGGGGCATGTCCCACACCCCTCAGTTCACCCACCCCGCACACATTATGGGGGGTGATGGCAATGATAGCTGCAGCTGTCGGACACGGGTGATATCGTCACCGGGCAGCCATCTCACGCATCCCGCGTCCGCCGATGCGGGGCGGGGCCCCCTTGCCGCCGCCGCCGTCGGCGCACGCAGCACGGGGCGTCGCCCCCCCCCGCGCCCGCCGCCGCCAGCAAGGCACGGCCGCGACGCGCCCGCCAGGCGCACCGCGGCTCGCGCTCGCGCTCGCGCGGCGGCCGAGCGCGCCCGCGCTCGGGCACGCCGCCCCGCGGCCCGCCTGCGCGCCGCGGCCCGCCCGTGCGCTCCCCGCAGCGCCGCCCGAGCACCGCGGCCCGCGCGGCGGCTGGCGCCAGCGCCGCGGCCCCCACGGTCGACGGGCAGCCGCGCGGCAGCGCGGGCAAGTGCAAGTGGCCGCTCGGCGAGCGGCAGCGGGCAGGCCCCAGCACGGGCAAGTGCGCGGGCAAGGGCCGCTCAGCCAGCGAGGCGCGGGCGTCCGACGACAAGGGCTCGGGCAAGGGCGTCCGCTCGGCGAGCGAGACGACCGCCCGCCGCCGCGAGATGCGCGGAGGGCACCTGGCCGCAGAGCTGGACGCTGCCCGCCCAGTGGACTTCGGTGGGCGCGCCAGGGCCACCCGCCGCCAGACGCTGGCCGCGCAGCTGGGCGCCCAGGTGAGGCCCACCGCGAACGACCCCGTCGGGCGTCAGGGCAGGCGGGCGGGTCGTCACAATATACCGACGCATGCTTGGCACATGTGTCCATCGGCTGCAGCCGCGTGGACATATATGCTCACAGCGATGCGCGCGTACGTGTGCGACGAGTTCCGCACAGGGGCGGCTTGTTCCAGCGTTGCCAGGACCTGGCCTACGTGGTGCTGACGCAGGGCCCGTTCTGCCCGCTGGCCATGGAGCTCGCCGAGGAGTGGTGCTCCTGGCCGCCTCGGTCTGAGGCGCACTTTGTCTAAAATGATGCGGCTGTATCTGAGTGCGGCAGCACTCAGATACGGACGTACACAGCCAATTTGTTCCCCCGCGGCTTCAGCCACTCCGACTCTTGGGGAGTGGCTGCAGACACTCCCCAAGTACGACGCAGAGCACAGTGCAGGCGGGCAGGCCCGCGCACTTGACCGAGATGGAGTGGGCGGAGCAGCTCCAGCTCGCTTGCCATGCGCGGGGTGGAACACAGAGGGCGGCGGCGCGGGCGGCGGGCCTGAGGGCGCCGAAGGGCGCTGCATACGCCTGGGCCGCAGGCCCACATGGCGGCGGCGCGGGCGGCGGCGCGGGCGACGGCGCGGGCGGCGACGTCGCCCCAGGCCGCCGCGGCCAGCGCTGGCGCCCAGACCGCGACAGGCCTGATGGCAGCGGCGCGGGCGGCGGCGGCGCGGGCGGCATGGGTGGTGGCATGGGCGGCGGCGCGGGCGTGGTCGCTTGAAGGCCGCGGCGGCGGTGGCGCGCCCACGGCGGCGCGCTCATGGGCGGCGACGCCTACGGAGGGCGGCGGCGCTCACGGCGGCGGGGCGGGCGTAGCGGCATGGGGTGCGGCGCCCACGGCGGCGCCCGCGGCGCCCATGACGGCGGCGGCGCCGACGGAGGGCGGCGGCGCCCACGGCGGCGCCCGCGGCGCCCATGACGGCGGCGTAGCGGCTCGGGGTTAGCCGAGCGGCCGCGCGGCGATTATTTGCGGCGGCGGCGCCACACACCAACGCCGCCACCGCGCACCACCGCCGCCCTACGGGAACGGGAGGGCATCGGGCGGACGGGAGGGCATCGGGTGGACGTCGGAGATGGCATCAGAGAGGGCAACGCATGGGAGGGGACTGGGAAGACGCGGGGTATTCCAAATGACACGCCGACGCCACCGATTACGGGGGCAAGGGCGTAAGAGGTTTTATCGCGATCGCCCGTGCCGCGGGCGGTCGGTTCGCAGCTTGGCACCGTGCTCGGTGCCCAATGTTCCCCGTGCACCGCGGCGACGCGCGGTGTAAACACGCGCGGTGGCGGGCTGCCGACGTCGTCGCCGTCGTCGTCGCCGCCGCGCCGTTGCCGTCGCCGTCAGCGCCGTCAGCTTTGCCGTCGCCGTCGCCGCCGCCGCCGCCGCCGCTGCAATCGTCGCCGTCGCCGCCGCCGCCGCCGTCGACGTCGCCGTCGCCGTCGGCGTTGTCGTGGCCGTTGCCGTCAGCACGGTCGCCGTCACCGCCGTCACCGCCGCCGCAGCCGTCGCCGTCGCCGCCGCCGCCGTCGTCGTTCACCGTCGGATGGCGTGTCCTTGGCGGCGGCGGCGTCGTCACCGCTGTCGGTGAAGTCGTATTCGGCGTCGTTGCCGCCGTCGCTGCTGCAGTCAGTGTCGTCGTAGGCGGTGCCGCCACCACCGCCGCCATCGCCGTCGCCGTCGCCGTCGCCGTGGCCGTCGCCGTTGCCGTCGCCGCCGTCGTCGTCGTCGCCGCCGCCGACCGCTGCTGTCGCAGTAGTCGCCGGCCCCGTCGTCACCGTCGCTGACGTCGTCGGTGTCATCGTCGTCGTCGTCGTTGTTGTACTCAGTGATGCGGACCGACGCACTCAGTCGCCGCAGACGGCGGCGACGGCCCACCTGGCGGCGACATAGCCGCCGATGGTGACGATGGCGACGGCGGCGGCGACCTCCCTCGCCACCCGTGACATAGCCACCGACGGCGCCATAGCCACCGATGCTGGCGACGGCGACGGCGACGGCGGCGGCCGAATTGTTTGATTTGCAGTTCTTGGGCCTGGAGATGCAGCTCTAGGCCGACTTCGTTGCCCTGCCGACCCACTGCTCGTGCGGCTGCACTGCCCCCGCCCCGCCATGATCATGTAGCCACGTCGGCCCGTGGGCGCGCCCCACCGCCGCGCGCGCCCCCTGTGGGCGCGCCCCGTGGGTGATGCCCTCGGCCTGGCCGCCGCCCGCGCCGCCCTCGCCGCCTCGCCCTGGCAGCCTGGCGGCGCGCGTTCCCCTCGCGGGCGCCCGCGGCCTCGGGGCAGACGACGCCCTCGCAGCCTCGCTGCAGGGGCGGCAGGCGGGCCGCGAGCGCGTGGGATCGGCGGTGCCGCCACCCGACGTCGGCGCTGCAGCGTCGGACGTCATCGCCGTCGGCGCTGCAGCATCGGCCGTCGGCCCGACGCCGACGCCGCCATCCGACGTCGACGATGCATCGTCGGCGAGCCAACCGCACTCGGCAGGCGGCGGACCGCCTCGCGGTCGCGGCGTCGCGGCGTCGCGGCGTCGGACCGCTCGCGGTCGCCGTCGTCGCCGCCGCCAGCGTCGCGCTGGCCAGGCATGCCGCCGACGGGGGCGCCGCGGTCGGACTTGCCGACGGCGTCGCGGGCGGCTCACGCGCGGGCGCCGCCGAGCCCGTGCTCGCCGCCCGCGGCCGAGCCTCTGCGACGCGCGGCGGCGCGTCGGGACTCCTCCGCGGAGGAGGCGGAGCGGCGGAGAGAGGAGGCGGCGCGGCGGCCGAGCGGCCACTACGGCGCGCCCGCGCCGCTGGATGGCCGCAACCCGCTGGAGGTCGGCGGCGACGTCCCGAGCAAGGAGGTGCGGGACAAGGACGGCGCGACGCTTCGAGCCGAAGGCGATGCGAGTTCGGCTGCGAGCAGCGGCTCTGAGGGCTCGCCGTCGCGCCTGGCCCGTGGCTCTGCGGGCTCGTCTGCGAGCCGAAGGCGGGCCAGTGGCTCTGAGGGCCCGCCGCCGCGCCGCTGGCGCCGCTCCGCTGGCGCTGAGGACGCCGCGACGCCAGCGGCGGCCGCGCCCCCCGCGGCAGCGCCCGTCGGCGCTGCGGCGGCAGCAGCGGCCGCGCGCCCCGCGGCAGCACCCGTCGGCGCCGCGGCGGCAGCAGCGGCCGCGCGCCCCGCGGCAGCACCCGTCGGCGCCGCGGCGGCAGCAGCGGCCGCGCCCCCCGCGGCAGCACCCGTCGGCGCCGCTGCGGCAGCAGCGGCCGCGCCCCCCGCTGCAGCACCCGTCGGCGCCGCGGCGGCGGCGGGCGGCGCATCGCCGAGCTCTGGCGGCACCGACGGATCGCCGAGCTCGGACGGCCCCGACGGCGACCCCCCGACGGCGGTCGGCGGCGCGCCGCCGCCCAGGGCGCCGCCGCTGCTGGCCCATCCGTGGTTGCAGGCCATGGCGCTGCATGGGATCGCCCGCGCGGTCCCCGACTGCCAGATGGCGGCCGACCGCTGCGCGCGCTCGCTGGCGAAGTCGCTGGCGGGCGACGCGGGGGCGGCGCGCCCCCCCGCGGTGGTCTCCGACCGCGAGATCGCCGCGATCGCGAGGCAGGTCGCCGAGGAGTGGGTGGATGCGGCCGCCTTTGTCGCCGATCGGGCCGAGGCGATCGCGAAGTTCGCCGCGGCCGAGCGGGCCCGCCGTCTCATGCTTGAGACGGCGGCGCTGGCCCAGCGGCGGCGGGCGGCTGCCGACGCTGCCGTCGCGCCTGCGCAGCAGGCCGCGGCGGCCGACGCGGGGGTGCGCTTCGCCGACGTGCAGCGCGGCGCGGTGGCGGCGGGCTCGACGGTGGAGCTCGAGGGCCACGTCGGGACGGCCGTGGTCGCCGCGATCGACGCCGCGATCGACGCCGCGGTCGAGGCGCGCCAGGTGGACGGCCCTGGCGCGTTCTTCGGCGTGGAGTCGATCCGCGCGGGCGCCGAGGCGCGCCTGCGCGCCGCGAGCCTGCTGGCGGCGCGCCCGCCGCCGCCCGCGCACTCGCCGCGGGCCGAGTGGGCAGCGCGCGGGTGGACCGCCGACGCGCCCGCCCCGCCGCCGCCCGCGGCCCCCGCCGCGCCCCCCGCCGCCGCCACCGAGGTGCTGGAGGCGGAGATCGATCTCCTCCAGCGGCGGCTGCGCACGTGGGAGGACGGGCTCGCCGCGGCGCGGGCGGTGCTGCGCTCGACGCGCGAGGCGGCGGCGGGCGAGGCAGCGGCGGCGCAGCGGCAGCTGCGTGATATGCGGCTGCTGCTCGGCGACCATGAGCGCGCCGCGCGCGAGGCGCGGGGGGCCCTGCACAGGTCGCAGCAGATGCTCGGCCGCATGGGCAGGGCCATGCAGCACTGGGCGTGCCAGGCCGTTGCGATGGCCGCCGAGGGCCCGTGAGCGCCAGATCTTCACTCACCCAGCCCCCCTCATCCGCTGTAGCGGGTGCGTCGGCGACGGGCGGACGACGACGGACGACGACGACGGACGAGTCGGCGGCGGACGGCGACGGCGGACGAGATTGGGCATGCTGAGCCGACGACGGGCGACAACGGACGACGACGGACAGCAACAGTGACGGCGGCGACGGCGACGACGACGAAGACGACGACGACGAAGACGACGACGGCGGCGTGTCGTTTGTGTGGCGGCGGTGGGGCCTCGCGGTCGCGGCCGCGGTGCGGTCCCGCGGTGAGGGCCCGCGGCGCGCGGCCCCTCCCCGACGCCGTGCGTGCTCGGTGGAGGTGTCCCGTTCGGTGGAGGCGCGACCTCCGCCAACTCGTTCGGCTTTCGCCATTGGAAACGGCATCTCCTCTCTCCGCCATCGTCACCCCCCCCCGAATGCGTTCCTCGCGGGTAACTGACTGGCTGAACGACTGACTGGTCGCACTCGTCACGCGCCAATTCTATGCTCGGCGGGCGAGGGCGCGGTATATCCTCCCTCCGTCTGGTTCCCACCTCCTCTCCGTCGACTATTCCCTCCCCATTCAATTCCGCAGCATTCCTTGTCCGTCGTCGTCGTCGCCAGCATCGCCTTCATCATCGTCACCCCGACTGCCACCCTCACCATCACCATCATCACCATCGCCATCATCATCGCCATCATCACCACCCCCCGATGGGCGGGCTGGGCCCTCAGAGAAAGGACCGCGCGACGTCGTGCAGCGTCGGCGTGGCGCCCCCCAGCCGCCGCGCCATCGCGGCCGCGACGGCGAGGCGCTCCATCGCCGCCGCGACGCGGAGGCGCGCCGCTTCGCGCGCGGCATCCTCCATCGGCATCACCGCTGGAGGTGCTGGGGGTGCCGACATCTTCTCCCCAGCATTCTCCCCTGCTGAATGTTGTCCCATTCGTCGACGACCCATATCGTCGGCATGCCTGCCCGAGGAATAGGCATGCTGGGCGACCTGCCGTCGTCCTCCTCCATCTGCTCGGGCAAGTCCAAGGGGGCCCCAGGCAGAGGGCCCGAGAATAAGATGGCCCATGGGTCATCAGGGCCACCATGCACGCTGTCCTCGGACGCAGTGCCCCGGCTCATTGTCCGAGCCGCGTCCAGCCGCGGCGACGAGGGAGTATGCCACCCGCGGGGGCAGACGTGACCCTGGCGGTGATGCCCATGGAAGACGCGCGCCCGAGCCGAAACCGCGGCGCGCGGGCGCGCGATGCAGCGGCATCATCGGCATCATCAACCACCGTCGCCATCATCATCATCCATCATCATCATCATCATCATCATCATCATCATCATCATCATCATCATCATTATCACCACCGACGCCGTCATCATCATTATCATCATCGCAATCATCACGTCATGCCTCCTCAACCTCCCTCGGCGCACGCGGGGCGGCAGATCGCTGGGGCGGGGGGGATATGATAGGGATGCGGAATGGTGTCATGATAATTATGCTGAACAGGGTGCTGATGTTAGAACAGTGAGTTCACGCACTATAACTACTTATACGAACCATGAGCCTGTTGGGGCCTCCTGAGACCTCCTGGAGCCGCCTGAGGGCTCCTGCATGTTACTGGGGCCTCATCGGGCTTCCATGGCCTCCTGGGGCTTCCTGGTAGGATGGCCTCTTAAGGACTGCCTGTGGGCTATTCGGGTCTCCTGGGGCCTCATGTGGCCCCCCCTGGGGCTTCTTGGCACCTCATGTGCCCCCCTGCAGGGGCCTCCTGAGGCCCCCTGAAGCAGCGCTGCATCCCACGCATCATCCTCGCCATGCTGATGGTGCGCCCCACCTCGTAGGGCTGCAGCCCTCCAGTCGCCGCTAGCGATATCGGCGCGAGCACCCGCCTTGCCCGCGCCGGCCTGTGCCCACCGCGCCAACATCGGCCCGCGACGCATGCCGACGCCACGTCAGCGGCCCGCGGCCGCGCGCGCGTTGGATACAACGCCGACGCCGCCAAAGCGGCCCGCACCTTCAGTGGCGGCGTCGTCACTGGATGTCGGCGCATCCAGCGGCGTCTGGGTCCGCACCATCCTGTCGCCGACCAGCTACGACGCACTGATGGGGATGACGAGCTACGACGACGGCCGCGCGCTGTTGGTCCTGCAACAGATCAACGGCTGGTACTCGACTTTCGTCGACAGGTCGAGTGCCCAATGGCTTCTGGTCACGCCGACGCGGGCCCTCGACGCACTTGGCGTCAAGAAGGGCGAGTTCGAGGACATGCGCCCGATCTTCCTGATGCAGGTCAGTGCGCTGCCCGACAACGCCCAGGTCGACGGTGCCCAAGTGAATGCCGCCCAGACGACCAAGTTCCTCGGCTTCTGCACTGGTGCGGTCTTAGAGCGGCTCGGCGCGTAGTGTGTCGACGCGCTCTTGAACTCCCCTGCGCGGGAGTATCGGTTATCCGCGTGATGAACACATTGGTCGCGCCGCGTGTAGTTTCGGAGCTGCGCCCCCGCTTTGGATTTCCGAGCTGGGCTGCAGACCCGCCCCAAGTCCTCATGAGCCTCATATCCGCTCAATCTCCGCATCGTCGTCGTCGGCGTCGCCCTCCTCGCCCCCATCGGCGCTCTCCCCATCGGCCACTGCTCAGCCCGACCCGCCCTCCCTTCAACGCGGGCGCGGGCTGAAGCCCACACCCGCGTGCGCACGGCCAGCAGCTGAAGCTCCTGCTCTCTTCAGATGACGCAGGCTACGCCGCTGCCGCGTCGGCTCCATCTCGAGCGCTGTCGCGCCGCCCCCCTCCAGTTCGGCTGCAGCTCGAACTCCAGCTCGCGTGGCCGCAATGGAGATCGCCCGCCGCATCGAATCCATGGATCGCTTCATGGTTAGCTCCCAATCGGGTGCCATCTCCCACGCCGCGAGCGCTGAGAACAGTCGGACCATGGCGACGTCCATCATTTTATCGGTCCGCTCGGCCAAGCTGGCGATGGACAGCGCGTCGCTGATCAACGAGAAAGTACAAGCGAGCATATCTAACGGGCTGCAGCCACCCAGCACGCACTTGCATTCGGGCATGATGGGATTGAGCGTGGGCGGGGGGCGGGGTGGGATGGGGGGCGCGGGATAGTATTGGCGGCGCGGGGTGCTGCAGCATCGAGCCTGCCCCGCCGAATGCACATCCTGGTGGTAGCGGCGGGTTCTCTGACGACTTAATGGCAGAGATCACTGCTGCAGTCAACCAACGGGTGCTCGGTGGCATGGGCAGCGGCGACATGGGGATTGGCCGCCGTCAGGACTTGTGCTTGTCATCGTGGTGTGTGTTGTTGTGATTAATGTTTTGTTTTGCATCGGATGGTGGCGGTGGTGTGGCTGATGGTTGTGCTTATGTTGCTGGTGGTGCAGCCGTTGTAATTGCTCTGGGTTGCGTTGGTGATGGCGCTCTCGCGCGCGCGTGTGTGTGTGTGTGTGTGTGTGTGGGGGGGGGGGGGCGGGCGGGGTTCGGTCGACAGGATATGGACAACCCGCACTACTTTCTCACGCGCGGCGATTGGGATCAGCTGAACTCGGCGAGCAGCATGGAAACGAAGGTGGGCGTCATCGCCGAGCGCCTTCAGGCGCCCGTGTCGTGGAACCATGTGACGCCGCTGGGTTGTCCACACATGAGCTGCAGCTCCACGCCCGTTGCGTTGCGCGGGGAAGCGCCCCGCCGAATCGGAGCTGTAACTCCATGTCTGTCGTTGCACAGGCGCTCGGGCTGGTTATCCCGTCGGACAACGCCTTTCGCCCCGTCTGCGCCATTGTGATCATGCTGATGGGCTACGACAATCCTGTCCAGTTCAGGTCCGTGGTCAAGGAGGCCCGCGCGGCGTGGTCAGCGCAAGGGAGCCGCCGTCGCGCGCTCCCAGCAAGTATACATGGAGGCTTCGCCCTGCCCGCGCTCGTGACGAGCGCCACGCTGCAACCATCGCCCACTCCGACGGGATGGTGGGCTGGGCGCAAAGCGGCGTTGAGGGGATGGTGTGAGAGGGCTGTGGGCTGGAAGCGGCGTGCAATATTACAGATTACGCCGTGCCCCACCGTGCAACGGCGCGCGGGCGAGGGTCGTGTGCGCGCCCAACTACACTACCCCAAACGACCTCGCGCAACCTGTGTACACCGCCGTGCACACTGAGGACGACCCGCCCGTGCAGAACAGCATCGTGGGTCTGGCGCACATGTGCAGCAAGATGCCCATGCGCAGCACGCGCAGCTCCTTGCCCACCTCGCGCGCCAGCCAGTCGAAGGGCAACGGGATTGATCAGGCACCCCTCCAACACAATACGAACACGTAAACGACGCTACACCAATAACATTACAGCCATAACATAACATACCATGAAAGCATCAGGCAGCCGCGCGGTCCCTCACCAACTACGGCGGGCGCCCGCCCAGCGCGGGTGGGACCCTCGCAATCGAGGGCGGCAGCGTGGCGGGCCAAGCAGCCGCTGCACCCCCGCTGAGCAAGCCGAAGTGGGGCGGCGCATTGGCGAAGGCCGCGGCCGCAGTCGGGACTGGCACCGCCGCCGCGCACCCGATCCCGCTGCCGCCAACTACTGATGCTGGCGAAGAGGCGGCAGCGGGCCAGGGCGACGCAGACGGTGGCGACGCTGGCGGCGGCGGCGACGGCGAAGACGCCGCCGCAGACGCCGCGGCGGCGGCAATGGCTGCCGTGGCCAAGGGCACGAATGGCAAGGCCAAGGCCAAGGGCAACGCCAACGCCAAGGGCGAGGCAAGGGCGCTGAGGCGCCCCGCCGCGGCGCCCTCTTCGGTGAACAAGAGGCCCGCCATGGCGACGGCGGCTTCGGTGAAAATGAAGCCCGCCGCGGCCTCGGCGAAGGAGAGCGCCGCGCCGAAGATGGCAATGGCCAAGGGCGGATGGTCATCCGCGGCGAGCGCAGCGGAAACCACGGACACTCCTACACCATGTGGGTGGGGCCGTCGGGCAAGCGCCGCCGCACGCGCAAGTCTGCGGTGGCCGCGGGGTTCGTCGGGTAAGCGATTCGGCGGCGGGTAGCAATTGCGGCGGGTAGCAGCTGGGGCGCATGAGCGGTTCGGCGGGCAGGAGTCCCGACCCGATCGCGCGCGTGTGACCAGCCTGCCGACTAGAGCCGAGCGCTTTATACTTAAGCTATGGTTTGGTGCGGCCCTTGAAATCGAACCTCCTGGCCAAACCCCGTCCACCACTCGCATTCCCCGCTGCAGCTGAAGCTTCAGCAGTATTGCCAATTGGGCTTCAACCAGTGCAGCTGCAGCTGCGAGGGCTCGAGATTCAGCTGTCCCGCCGTTCCAGCCGCTGGAGCTGCGCGCGTCGGTGCCCATGTCAGGGGCCCCTGGAGCTGCGCGCCCCAAGTACCCATTCGGGGCCATTCGCACGACGCACGGTGCGCTTAAAGGACCGCGTGTGTGCCGACCCGCGCGTTTGCCATTGCATCGGCAACTGCCGTTGGTGCGGCTGCCGCTGCAGCGGTAGCGCGCGCGTCGGTTGCCGCGATTGCCGGTGCAACGGCGCGCTGTTCCCATTTATGATCCTGCAGGACTTGGCGCCAGCAGCGGGCCGCCACCGGCAGCAGATATGGCGGCCATGCAGATGATGATGGCAAGATGCGCGGCGTCGACGTCGCCAGTGGTTGCGCCGCGCACCATTGGACGCCACGTGGCGAACCGCCCGCCGCCATCAGGGACAGGAGTGGCGCCTACATTGGCGGATGTGTGGGCCTCCATTGCCGCTGCCATTGGGCCTCCAGGGGCACCTCCGCCGCTGGCAGCGCCGCCAGCTGCTGGCGCCACCAGCGCCGCTGCCAGCGCTGGCAGCGCCAATGCCAGCGCCGCTACCGACGACGACGCTGACGCCGCGGACGGCATCGCCACCGCAACCGCGATGGCGGGTGGGAAGATGACGCCCCGCCGCCGCCCCGCCGCCGCCGACGCCGAGGGCGCGCCGCCTGCCGTGAGGGATCGCCCTGCCGCCGCGCTGAGGCGCCCCGCGGGCGCTCGCTGAGGACGCCGTCGTCGTCGTCATCGTCGGCGCCGCCGCCTGCGCTTATATAAACGGATCTGTGTGTTGATTCAGCTCTTGAGTATAAACCGCACCCCCTGGAGCTGAAGACCCCCCCCGCTTGAGCTGAAGCTCCCAACTCCGCCGATCACAGCCCCCGCTGGAGCTGAAGCTTCAGCGGCAATCACCCCCAACAATTGCATATGTATCTACGAGGGCTCAGACATTTGCGAGGGCTCCCTCGCTGGAGCTGCGCCGCGGCCGCCGCCCGATGGCGCAGCCAAAGTGGATGGAGGTTGCGATGTCGCACGGGGCGGGCGATGTGGCGGCGATGAGGGAGCTGGACTGGATCACGCGCCACCAGTACCCTCTTTGTTCTTGTCGTCTTGCTTGACGAACGCAACGCTGCATGCGCTTTGCGTTACCTGCTGCGGCAAAGGTACTACACCACCATGAGCCTCAAGCGCGGGGAGTATTGGAGTGCACGCCGGGCGGCGGCGCGCCCGACGATGTCTCCCGACGAGTTGCTCTACGGAGACGGCTGCACCAGGCGCTTTGTTCTACATGCTGCAGCATGTTTTATCGTTGGCCTGCTATAGCAGGTATTGTCAGCGTGGTTGTTGCCTGCCGCATCAGGTTCAGCAACCTGAGCCACGTGGCCACCCCGCTGCCCGGCGGCCGCATCACCAAGGTGAAGACCCAGCAGCTGCTGACCAACTACTTCAGCGCCAAGGTGAAGGCCCAGCAGAAGGGGAAGGTGAAGGCACAGCAGAAACTGACGAAATACTTCAGCATGCGGCCGAAGGCGGGCCTCCCTGGAGCTGAAGCTGCACGCCTCCACCGCCGTCGACATCCCATTCCGCATCATCATCTCCCCCGCCGCTTCAGTGCCGCGCTCGATCACATCACCATCACCATTGCCCCCCCCCCCCTTTCCGCTCAGCCAGGCTGATGTGGGCTCGTTCCTCTACCCGCTCGGCAAGGCTCCGATCGAGCCGATCACGCCGACCAGGGCGGGCATCGACATCATGCCTCAAGTGAGCGCGCCTAGCGCAACCGCCGCGGGGGCGCGACGGCAGGATTGGGCTCGCCAGTGCGCGCGCCGCGCTCAGCACACGATTGTTAACGCCCTCAGCCCTTCCTGTCCCGCGGAGCTGTCGCTTCGCTACATGCAGGCACGGGAGCGTCGTTGCAAGCATAGCTGCGTCGTCTCAGTTGGCGATCCCGCCCCGCCCCGCCCGCGCCCGCCCGACCCCGCGCCGCAATGTTTCGGTGGCCTCCGCGCCTACCGCGCACCCCGCATGTCCACGGCTGGGCGGGACGCATCAACGCTTCGGCCCTCCATTGGCGGCGCTTATTGGTGACCCGAGCGGCGTGGAACTACGAGGGCGCGCGCGCTGTAGCGTGGCGCCAGCCCGCGCTGTAGCGACTGGGCAGGGCGGGGGGCTGGGCCGCCGCGTCGTCATTCAAATGTCAGCCGCGCCCACAGTTGAAGACCCTGTTCTATTGGATGACGGCCAACGTGGTCAACAAAAACATGGTCGCCCGCAGGTGGGCGGGACGTACCAGCGCGGGCGGGATGTCGCGCGTCGTCCATGCCCAGGTGGTTGGACGGCACGTGGATCTTCAGGCTCGCGGGTATCGAGTACGACTACTACGCCCACTATGATGAGCCGATCTTCGAGGATCGGCATATGGGTAGATCACGGCAGCTGCCGCTGCGCGTGCCCTCTCTAGACGCCGCTGCAGCGGCGCGGCGGCCAAGCCCGCCTTGCCTGCGAGTTGCTTGCCGACGGCCCGCAGGAGGTCCGCGTGATGGACCATGACGGCGGCTTACTCATGCTGCCGTGAATGCCCGCCACGGTCGCATACTGTCGCATGTAAGGCGCGGGCGTTGACAATGGCGACGGCGGCGACGGCGGCAATGCACGAACGCTGTGCTGTAGCAACCGATGTGACCGAGCGCGGCTGCCGCCGTCGCTGCGCGCGAGCGCGCGGGCGCGCTGCAGCCGCCGCCGCACGGCGACGCCGACGGCGGCTGCAGCCGACACCGCATGGTGACGTCGGCGGCGGCGGCGGCAACGAGCGCGGCTGCAGCCGCCGCTCGCGGCATTGAGCATTGGGCGAGGGAACGATTCGCGACGGGGAGTGATGCCGATGCGCCCGCCGCCGTGCTGAGGGAGCCACGCTGGGGGCGCGCCCCCCGCCGCGCTCGCGCGCCGCCCGCGGCGCCGCCATCGGCATGGCGGCGCGGTTGCGCGCGCGCGCTGATGCGCCTGCGGGCGCGGCCCCCGCGGCCCGCGATCTGCGACGCCAGGCTGCGAATGATGGGTTGTGCAGGCTGCGTGCCTCCCTGCCGCTCTGCAGCCGAGCAGCGCCAGGCGCGCCCCTGGAGATAGCTGAGCGCGAGGAGCTGCCGAGCGGCAACCGCAACCGCCTGCGGGAGGCGCGAGACGAGTCGCGCGCTCACCGCACTGCCTACGTCCCGATCCACAAGGATATAAAGGTGCCCAGCAACGACCCGGATGGGCACTTTGACGTCGAGGTCCAACCGGCGCAGGCCATGCTTGACTACATGGTCAGCTCCTGCAGCTCCTTCGCCGCGCGCGTGGAGGGCGCCTGGGACACGCGGCAGCCCGCGCCACCGGACCCGTGGACCATCGTCCTCTATTCGGGCGAGATCATGCCTAGCAACGCTCTTGCCCAGACCCTGCACAGGGAGTGCTGGGGCTGGTACTGGGGCATCCTCGAGCGCGGCCCAGCGACCTTGAGCAACGAGGACGCGACTCGGGCGACGCAAACTCCATTCTCTGGGCTGCAGCCAATCCGCCCTCACAACCTCCAAACTCCAAGCATCCAAACTTCGATACTCTGGGCCGCAGCCCATCCAGCGCCACGCGGCTTGCGCCCCCGTGTAGGACGCGTAGATGGAGGTTGCCATCGCGCGGAGCTTGCTGGCCAGGAAAGCAGCGAGCGGCGTGTCGGGGCTGGCCAGCGCCATCGTCGGCCTGTTCGGCGGGGAGCACGACATGGAGCGCGCGGGCGTCACCGTCGGCCGCCCTGGGCGGCCGATGCACCTGTTTCTGCGGCCAGGAGATATACTGGCCGACGAGGGCAGCATCCATGCAATATATGGGTGCAAAGGGTCTGGTGGGCTGAAGCCATGCCTCATGCGCACTAATGTGTACGACGCAGAAAAGCGTCCGCGAGGTCCACCTTAAAGACCCGACAGGGACTGGCGCCCCTCGCACATGTGCTGGCAGCACCAAGTTTGCCCCCGTCACCGTCTCCGTCCTGCAGGCCATCTTCAGGCAGCTGCGGGCGTTGTCCTTGGTGCCCAGAAGCAAGGGCAAGCTGGCGGACTTGGAGACCGACCTCGGTTGGGCCCTCGCCGCGGAGACGGGCATGTGGGACGTGATGCGCGTCATTTTCGCCAGCGGCGTCTTCGGCTTCCACGTGGGCCAGCTGATGCGCGTGGCGAAAGGCCACGGCATCACGTACAAGGTCCTGGGCGAGGCCGCGCAGACCTTCCAGTGGCCCGCCATCGGGCGCAAAGGGCTAAAGCCCTGCGATGGCAGGACGGTTGGCGCATTTGCGCCGAAGCGAGCCGAGAGCCATCGGGAGAACGTAAGCTTCAAGGCGACGGCGTCCGAGAGCCTCGCGCTGGCCCCCTGGCTCAAGTACTTCTTCCGCGCAGCGTCGTCGGCGCGCGGGGCGCCCGACTTGGCGGCGCGCGCGCGGTGATTCGGCCAGCTGGTCGACGTCGCTGAGGCCGTCGTCGAGGCCCACCGCGTGCCAGTCGACGCGGCGGCGCTGCCGCGCGCAGTGGGGGCCTACTTGGGCGAGTTCGAGCGCTTGTGCGGCGAGGGCCCGATGGCGCCGAAGTTCCATTATGCAATCGCTTCGCCCGCTCTCCCGCCCGCCCCGCCCCGCGTCGCCGAGCTGCAGCTCGGCGACGAGGAGGGCGAGGATGATGATGAGGATGATGATGACGATGACGATGAGGATGATGATGAGTATGATGATGATGGGGATGATGACGACGGCGATGATGATGACGACGGCGACGATGACGATTGCGATTGATGATGACGACGACGATTACGATGATGATGCTGATGATGATGATGATGATGATGATGATGATGATGATGATGATGATGGCGTCGCGGCTGCAGCCGCTCCCCGCCCGCGCGCTCGCACGGCGCGCGGGCGCGGGCGCGGACCTCATGCGCATGCCCGCGCTGATCGCGAAGTTCGGGCCGCTGCCCACGTGCTGGCCCCTGGAGCGGAAGCGCAAGACGGTGAAGAAATTCGCCAACCACCTGTTCAGCAGTGCCGCTTCGGTCTGCGACAGGTGGGGCCGCAGCGCCTTGCGGGGCGTCACGTCCGAGCGGTGCACGGCATCGCGGACGACGGGTTCGCCAAGGACGCGGGGCTCCTGCAGCCGAGCAAGCCCGCGTCCAGGCGACTTGTTTTTTTCCCCAAACAGCTTGCTGAACGGGGTGCTGTTGTGATAGAAACTAACTCCGGCCGAGGGAACGCGGAGCAGAGACATCCTCACACAAATTTTATGGTTTTGGCCGTTTCGCTTGAGACATCCTCACAACTCTCGTTTCTGAGTTTGCCGGGATTGGCTGTTTCGCCTGAGACATCCTCGAAAAGTTGCGCTCCGGGACGCCGCGCGAGAGGTGGTCCGGGCCGTTTCGCTTGAGACATCCTCGAAACTCTGAGCCCCGAGGTGCCGTGCGAGAGGTGGTCCGGGCCGTTTCGCCTGAGACATCCTCGAAACTCTGAGCTCTGCGATGCCTTGCGCGAGGTGGTCCGGCCCGTTTCGCCTGAGACATCCTCGAAACTCTGACTTCGGAGATGCCGCGCGAGAGGTGGTCCGGCCCGTTTCGCCTGAGACATCCTCGAACTTCTGAGCTCTGAGATCCCCTGCGCGAGGTAGTCCGGACCGTCTCGCCTGAGACATCCTTGAAACTCTGAGCTCTGAGATGCCGTGCGCAAGGTGGTCCGGCCTGTTTCGCACAAGACAATCTCGCAACTCTGAGCTCTCAGATGCTGCGCGAGAGGTGGTCCAGCCTGGGCGCCCAGAAGACCACATGTTACATATCCTCCATGGGACCCCGCGAGCCTCAGGAGGCCCCAGAGAGGTCCAGGAGGCCGCAGGACGCCCAGGACAGGCCCCAGGGGCCCCCAGGAGATTCCCAGGAGGCTCCCAGGAGGCCCCAGGAGGCCCTCTACCAGAACGTGTCAAGTTAACTCACATCCGGTGTCGACTCGTTGATTTTTCCTGCTCTTGTGCCCAGCCCCTCCATTTTGAGGGGCCCAAGCGGCCACAGGTTAGATATCCCCCCTGGGAGCCCCAAGATGCTTCAGGAAACCTCAGGTGGAGTTCAGGAGGCCACAGGAGGCCCAGGAGGAAGCTCCAGGAGGTCCACAGGAGGCCCCAGGAGGCACCAGGAGGCCGCAGGACGCCCAGGACAGGCCCCAGGGGTCTCTCCCAGGAGGCTCCCAGGAGGCCCCAGGAGGCCGCCTATCAGAACGTGTCAAGTTAATACACATCCGGTGTCGATTCGTTGATTTTTCCTGCTCTTGTGCCGTCCCTTCCATTTGGAGAGGCCCAAACGGCCACAGGTTTGATATCCCCCCTGGGCGCCCCAAGAGGCTTTAGGAAGCCCCAGGTGGGGTCCAGGAGGCCACAGGAGGCCCAGGAGGAAGCCCCAGGAGGTCCCCAGGAGGTCCCAGGAGGCACCAGGAGGCACCCGCTCTGAGACGCCGCGCTCGAGGTGGTCCGGCCCGTTTCGCCTGAGACTTCCTCGCACCACGTTTCGCCCGAGACATCGTCGCAACTCTGGGGTCCGAGATGCCGCGCGCGAGGTGGTCCGGCCCGTTGCGCTGGAGACATCCTCGCAACTCTAGGCTCCGAGATGCCATTCGGGATGAAAAGGAGGTGGAGGAGGAGGAGGAGGAGGAGGAGGAGGAGGAGGAGGAGGAGGATATGGAAGGGAGAAGGAGGAGGCGGATGATGTGCATGAGGGAGCAGGCAGGAGGAGGGGGAGGCCCTAGGAGGCACCAGGAGGCCGCAGGACGCCCAGGACAGACAGGCCCCAGGGGTCCCCAGGAGATTCCTAGGAGGCTCCCAGGAGGCCCCAGGAGGCCGCCTATCAGAACGTGTCAAGTTAATACACATCCGGTGTCGATTCGTTGATTATTCCTGCTCTTGTGCCCCTCAATTTTGAGGGGCCCAAGCGGCCACAGGTTAGATATCCCCCCTGGGAGCCCCAAGAGGCTTCAGGAAACCCCAGGTGGAGTTCACGAGGCCACAGGAGGCCCAGGAGGAAGCCCCAGGAGGTCCCCAGGAGGCGCCAGGAGACACGAGGAGGCCCCCGCAACTCGGAGCTCTGAGACGCCGCGCTCGAGGTGGTCCGGCCCGTTTCGCCTGAGACTTCCTTCCAATACTGAACTCCAAGATGTCGCGCTCGAGGTGGTCCGGCCCGTTTCGCCTGAGACTTCCTCGCAGCACGTTTGCCCGAGAAATCGTCGCAACTCTGGGGTCCGAGATGCCGCGCGCGAGGTGGTCCGGCCCGTTGCGCTGGAGACATCCTCGCAACTCTAGGCTCCGAGATGCCGCTCGGGATGAAGAGGAGGTCGTGGAGGAGGAGGAGGAGGAGGAGGAGGAGGAGGAGGAGGAGAAGGAAAAGGATATGGAAGGGAGAAGGAGGAGGCGGATGATGTGCATGAGGGAGCAAGCAGGAGGAGGGGGAGGAGGAGGAGGAGGGAGAAGGAAAGGAATTGCAGGAGAGGACCTGACGGGAAGCGAAGTCGATGTGGACTTGTCAAAACGTGTGCGAAAGATTGTGCAGCCCGTTTCGTTTGAGACATCCTTCCAATACTGAACTCCAAGATGTCGCTCGCGAGGTGGTCCGGCCCGTTTCGATCGAGCCATCCTCGCAATGCGAGGCTCGAATATGTTGCGCGCGAAATGGTCTGGCCCATTCTGCCTGAGACGTTTCGTAGCACGGGAGCTCCAATCACAACCTCTCTCATTCCTTTTCCCGCCTCCCTCTTCCCACTTCCCGCTTGGTTCCTCTTCCCTCCTCCCTCCTCCCGCCTCCCGCCTCCCGCTGCTGCGCCTCTGCCTCCGCCTCCCCGTCCCTGCCGTCGTCGTTTCTGCCGCCTCAGCATCCGTCATGCGCGCGCTGCCTTCCGCCCCCCCCAAACATCCGACGTCACGATTTTTTCCCCAAACAGCTTGCTGAACGGGGTGCTGTTGTGATAGAAACTAACTCCGGCCGAGGGAACGCGGAGCAGAGACATCCTCACACAAATTGTATGGTTTGGGCCGTTTCGCTTGGGACATCCTCACAACTCTCGTTTCTGAATTTTCCGGGATTGGCCGTTTGGTCTGAGACATCCTCGAAAAGTTGCGCTCCGGGACGCCGCGCGAGAGGTGGTCCGGGCCGTTTCGCTTGAGACATCCTCGAAACTCTGAGCCCCGAGGTGCCGTGCGAGAGGTGGTCCGGGCCGTTTCGCCTGTGACATCCTCGAAACTCTGAGCTCTGCGATGCCTTGCGCGAAGTGGTCCAGCCCGTTTCGCCTGAGACATCCTCGAAACTCTGACTCTCGTTTCGCCTGAGACATCCTCGAACTTCTGAGCTCTGAGATGCCCTGCGCGAGGTGGTCCGGCCCGTTTCGCCTGAGACATCCTTGCAACTTTGAGCTCTGGGATGCCGTGCGCAAGGTGGTCCGGCTTGTTTCGCACAAGACATTCTCGCAACTCTGAGCTCTCAGATGCTGCGCGAGAGGTGGTCCAGCCTGGGGCCCAGAAGACCACATGTTACATATCCTCCATGGGACCCCGCGAGCCTCAGGAGGCCCCAAAGAGGTCCAGGAGGTCGCAAGACGCGCAGGACAGGCCCCAGGGGCCCCCAGGAGATTCCCAGGAGGCTCCCGGGAGGCCCCAGGAGACCCTCTATCAGAACGTGTCAACTTAATACACATCCGGTGCCGATTCATTGATTTTCCTGCTCTTCTGCCCCCCCCCCCCCCATCAATTTTGAGGGGCCCAAGCGGCCACAGGTTAGATATCCCCCCTGGGAGCCCCAAGATGCTTCAGGAAACCTCAGGTGGAGTTCAGGAGGCCACAGGAGGCCCAGGAGGAAGCTCCAGGAACTCCCCAGGAGGCCCCACGAGGCACCAGGAGGCCGCAGGACGCCCAGGACAGGCCCCAGGGGTCTCCAGGAGATCCCCAAGAGGCCCCCAGAGGAGGCCCCAGGAGGCCGCCGATCAGAACGTGTCAAGTTAATTCACATCTGGTGTCGATTCGTTGATTTTTCCTGCTCTTGTGCCGCCCCCTCCATTTGGAGAGGCCCAAACGGCCGCAGGTTAGATATCCCCCCATGGGAGCCCCAAGAGGCCCCAGGAACCCCCAGGTGGAGTTCACGAGGCCACAGGAGGCCCAGGAGGAAGCTCCAGGAGGTCCCCAGGAGGCCCCGAGAGGCACCAGGAGGCGCCCGCAACTCGGAGCTCTGAGACGCCGCGCTCGAGGTGGTCCAGCCCGTTTCGCCTGAGACTTCCTCGCGCCGCGTTTCGCCCGAGACATCGTCGCAACTTTGGGGTCCGAGATGCCGCGCGCGAGGTGGTCCAGCCCGTTACGCTGGAGACATCCTCGCTACTCTACGCTCCGAGATGCCGTTCGGGATGAAGAAGATGTGGAGGGAGAGGAGGAGGAGGAGGAGGAGGAGGAGGAAGAGGAGATGGAAGGGAGAAGGGGGAGGCGGACGATGTGCATGAGGGAG
Organism: Prorocentrum cordatum; assembly: GCA_963575745.1. Classification (NCBI taxonomy): domain Eukaryota; class Dinophyceae; order Prorocentrales; family Prorocentraceae; genus Prorocentrum; species Prorocentrum cordatum. Next base: position 148,925 of record CAUYUJ010018864.1, on the reverse strand, counting down.
CAGGCAGGAGGAGGGGGAGGCCCCAGAGAGCTTCAGGAGGCCGCAGGGCGCCCAGGACAGGCCCCAGGGGTCCGCAGGAGATTCCCAGGAGGCTCCCAGGAAGCCCCGGAACGTGTCAACTTAATTCACATCCGGTGTCGATTCGTTGATTATTCCTGCTCTTGTGGCCCCCCCTGTATTTGGACGGGCCCAAGCGGCCGCACGTTTGATATCCCCCCTGGGGGCCCCGAGAGGCCCCAGGAAACCCCAGGTGGAGTTCAGGAGGCCACAGGAGGCCCAGGAGGAAGCTCCAGGAGGCCCCCAGGAGGCCCCAAGAGGCACCAGGAGGCCCCCGCAACTCGGAGCTCTGAGACGCCGCGCTCGAGGTGGCCCAGCCCGTTTCGCCTGAAACTTCCTCGCGGCACGTTTCGCCCGAGACATCGTCGCAACTGTGGGGTCCGAGATGCCGCGCGCGAGGTGGCCCAGCCCGTTGCGCTGGAGACATCCTCGCAACTCTGGGCTCCGATACGCCTTTCGGGATGAAGAGGAGGTGGACGAGGAGGAGGAGGAGGAGGAGGAGGAGGAGGACGACGAGGAGGAGGAGGAGGAGGAGGAGGAGGCACGATTTAACATGCCATGCCAGCCCGCACTGGACGGGCCCGCGATCGACCTTGGAAACCGCAGCGGGTCTAAAAACCCTGGTCGGGGATACTGCGCTCCGGCTATAATTGCATGATTTGTTTTGCTGGTGTTGATATTTGGTCTGCCCGCGCACAGGCCGCTGGCGGCGGAGCTGAGGACGGTGTTCGGCTTCCCTGGGCTGGAGTTCAGGGTCGCCAAGCACGGTCGCCTGAACGAGTGCGACCGCGTGTCCGTGGGCGACGCCGCGGTGCTGCGGGACGCGGGGGGCGGCTACGTGATGGGCACGGTGCGGCAGCTGGTCGCCATCACGTGCCCCCCGCGGATGCCGCAGCCGTTCCACGCGGCGCTGGTGGAGCGGTGGGCGCGCCGCGGCGCTGGCAGCAGCCACGGCGCGAGCGTCTGGGCGACTGCTGGCGCCACGCTGCAGTGGGTGGCGTTCGACGAGATCATGCGGGCGTCGCCCGCGTGGTCCCTCAGCGGAGGCCGCGCGACTGCGCTCGACCCGCCTGGCTGTAGCTAGCGTGTGAAAAAATGAGTCTGCATGCGCGCGGCGGCTGCAGCCGCGCCCAACAACTCGAGCTGCAGCTCCATGCTGCGAGGGGCTGCAGCTGCAGTGGCGGCCCCTCCTCCTCCTTATGCGCATCCCGTCCCCTCCTCCTCGCCCCGTCCTCCCTCCATCATCGCGATGGCGTCGATATCATTCAACATACGCTAACATACTTTAAGTTGTTTTAACTTACTTTAACATACTTTAGCTAACCACTTAACTTGAGCTACCTTTCGCTCGCTTTCATTAACATAGTTCAACATAGCTTAACACGGTTTAACATGACTTACATACTTTTACATAAACCTACATAACACCTTAGCTGTCGTTCACTTCCTTACCCCACAGCTTAGTCATGTTAAGCCTTAGCTAAATCAAGTTAAACCAACTTAAACCATCTCAAAGCTTAGCTAAACCAACTTAAACCATGTTAAGTCTTACAACCCTTAGCTAAACCAGGATGCATCCAAGCACCCACCCGGGCCACCCTCCCGGGCCACCCTCCCGGGCCACCCTCCCGGGCCCACCCTCCCGGGCCACCCTCCCGGGCCATCCTCCCGGCCCACCCCCCCGGGCCACCCTCCCGGGCCACCCTCCCGGGCCACCCTCCTGGGCCACCCTCCTGGGCCACCCTCCCGGGCCCACCCTCCCGGGCCACCCTCCCGGGCCCACCCTCCCGGGCCACCCTCCCGGGCCCCACCCTCCCGGGCCACCCTCCCGGGCCACCCCCCCTCCCGGGCCACCCTCCCGGGCCCGCCCTCCCGGGCCACCCTCTCGCGCCACCCTCCCGGGCCCACCCTCCCGGGCCCTCCCGGCCAACCTTCCCGAGCCACCCTCCCGGGCCCCACCCTCGGATACCCTCCCGGGCCACCCTCCCGGGCCCACCCTCCTGGGTCCACCCTCCCGGGCCACCCTCGACACCCTCCCGGGCCACCACCCTCCCGGGCCCACCCTCCCGGGCCACCCTCCCGGGCCACCCTCCCGGGCCACCCGCCCTCCCGCGCCACCCTGCCGGGCCACCCTCCCGCCGCCACCCTCCCGGGCCACCCTCCCGGGCCACCCTCCCGGGCCACTGTGGTGAACCTGGGGGTTGGGTTGGGTTGTAAGGTACTTGCAATGTAGTTGTAAGGTAGTTGTAAGGTAGCTGCAACATAGTTGCAAGTCGGTTAAGCGTTTGTAAGATCAGATATCTTACGTAGCTGCCTTAGCAAGTCGCATAACATTTGCATCAGTTGGCCAGCACTTGTCTTATCTTATCTTGACTTAGGCCGAGTTGCAACTTGACGCAGCGACATTTTGTTGATGGTTGAAGAGGGATTTGCACAATGTTAAAGTCAGAATGCCACTTCACATTTTTGTATGCGGGTGGGGCCCGCATTGCTCCTTTTTGATTTTCAAACGTTGCCCACGGGGCAATTATGAATTGAATATTTCAAATGTGTGAAGACGCATCAGTCGCTGGATTCTGTGCCAAGTGGCAATTGCACGCTCGACGAGCGACTCCGCGACTAAGTTTGGTCCGCGTTTGCAGCAACTGCATTCTCCACGATGCGTCGCAATTCGTTTTTCCATGCATCATGCATGCATTCGGTACAACGCGTGGCATCATTTCAAGTGAGACCACATTATATATCAAAAAAAGATTGCTGTCGCAGCATTGGGATTTGCAGTGGCGATGTGTAGGCGTGTCAGGCTCGAGCTCGCCTCTCTCTTCTGCAGCTGCTGCATTTCCAGTGCGCACGATGCAGAATTTCTATCCGCGGGAGCTGGTGGATTTCATTAGCGGGCGCATCGAGATGCATCGCGATGGCAAGCTTGCCCCGATCACAGCTTGGAAGGATTGCGTCGACCGCCTTTTGAAGGATAAGGTCGCCAAGCAGATCGTCGCCGAGGCTGACGAATTCATGATCCATCCCTCGAATCGTTCTGGTCTTGGCGTGAACGCCTACAACGTCCACAGGGTTGGCGCCATGCTCAGCAAGATCGGCGTTGACCCTGCAGAGCTCGAGAAGGCTGTTGCGTTCGAGCGCATGCCCACGGATCCGATGAGGTCGTCCCAAGTTGCATTCAATCAAAAGTTGATCTCGTCCAGCAAGGGCATGCTGGCGCCGATGACGGGCGCGGAGAGGTTCTGCTCGGTGGGGACGGGCCACGCCACGCAGTTTTTCAAGGCAGTGAAGGCGGGTTGTTCCACCCCTGAACCGACCCTCGCCGACCCGACTAGTCGGAAGATGAACGCCGAGACGTTGTCCAAGGACGTGCGTTTCCACGACGCCCTCAAGAAGGGCTGGCGTTGGACCGTCCTGCCGTGGCAGGCAGAAATCACGTGGCCGCACCTTCCAGATTTGGCACAGCGCGCCCTCAACGCGAGCAACAACGTTGCCAGTTTGATGTCGGAGCTCGAAGTGTGCGTGAGCATTGCAGAATTTGCAGAACTGATGCCACCTGGGTCTTCTTTCGGCGACTGCGTTGATGCAGTGAAAATGAACCAGCCTCCGTGCCAGGCAGGCTACTCGGGAATGCATGTCTTGCAAATGCGCACGGCGCACGCGGGCGCGGCCACGGCGCGTTGAAACGCCAGCAACGCGTTGCCGATTGCGTTTATCCGACATGCGTCTTGCATGCAGTCTGCGCTGTGGCCGCGCGCGCCTGTGCCGCGCAGCATCTGCATGGGGGGATGAGTGTCCGCCGAGAGGACTACATTGATAAGATTGGCAAGCTCGCAACGCACTGTGGCGGGGGATCGGGCGTCCCGTTGGTTAAGTTCATTGATCGGTTTGGCAAGATGTACGGTGCTAACAGGAAGCTCGGGCAGGATTTCGTTACGTCAGTTGTCGACGTCCATTTCGGTGATCTCGAGCCGTGCGTATTCCTGCGCATCGCAAGCATCCTTGCGAACCTTGCTTCCGATAAGCAGTCGGACGGCGTGGCGAAGCTATTGGTCCCCAACGACGTTGAGAGGTTGAAAGGCAAATCCGTCAAGGACAAAGCGATTGCGCTCGACAGGGACCTTTCCAAATGTTATCGCATCGCAGGCTCCCTGCGCGACAGCGGCCACATCGATCTAGAGCAGCATGACATGCTGGTTGGGAAGTTCTTCACTCGTTCAATTTTGCGCTTAGTCGGGAAGGGCAAGCAAGGGCCAGAGGGCGTCGTGTATGAGAGCCAGGTTCCGATCATCTCAGACTTCGTATCGGAGGCAGCCAGCATGTCTGGCTGCGGTGTTGCCATAGACACAGACGGCGAGTGGAAACCTCATGCGCCCCTTGAAGCCAGCGAGCCGCATTCTACAGATGACGGGATGGTCGTGATGACCGAAGAGGACCTGCGCAACCCAGAGCGCATCTTGGCAACCAAAGGTTTCACTGTTGGGAGCGTCGTGTTTGAGCGCGCCGTGAGCGCGAATGCGGGGCTGTACAAGATAGTGTCCATCAGTTCAGCCGAAGTAACCATGGGGCAGCTGACTGCATTTACTGAGCCAACGTTTGACGTGAAGGTCGCCCTCGCGCTCTTCTTGAAGGAGTGGGCGTCGTACAAGGGCAGCGTGCCCTTTGCAGTGCCGATGTCTGCAGTGACGTGCGCTTCGGCGCATCATCTGATGAAGTTGGATGAGGCGCGTTGCACTGTGTTCAAAGCCCTCAAAGATTTCGAGTTGACTGCCAATGGTGGCACGATGTTGCAATACGGCCTTACCCCCAGCGTCGACGTCGCTGCCCAGAAGATCGAGAAGGGCAAGCTCGTCCTTGCCCCGTTCTCTGAGCTGAACAAGATCAAGGCAGAGCCGTCGCAGGGCGCGGTCCAGGTCAAGTGCGGGTCCGCAGTGCTGTACGTATCGCCCCCGACGAGGGCGACCGATCAGCAGAAGGCCGAATCAGAAGATGTCTTCTTCATTCCTTATTGGTGGGTTCGGGAGACGGACAAAGAGGACCTTGCCAACGTTGCCCTCGTTCAACAGAGCACTGTCCATATCAGTTTCAAAGCTTACAAGAATACCAAGACCTTGCAGCAGTTCGACAAATTGCTCGTTTATAAAACCAAGGAGCACCATGTGCCTTTGCAGTCTGCAAAGAGGGTCAAGCTCTCGGAGGGGGATGCCAAGCCTAAGGGCAAGGCTAGGGACAAGAAGAGCTAGGCCTTCCCCAAATGGCGACGGACAGTTGTCAATTCCATCGGTTTAGTGCGACCACCATTCGCTCTCTGTTTGATTGCGCTGCAGCGCAACGCGTCCCGCACGGTGTGCGAATGGCGCAGGTTAAAAGCGCCATGCGACGCGCACGGCATGCACATGCAACGCTTTCACATTTGAGATATCGCCCAGTTGTGTTTCAAGGGTGTGCACCGACCCCTCTCCGCAGCACTCATGCATGTTGTCGTTTGCGGGAGAGGCGCGGGTGGAGCCACAACGAGGGATATGCGAAGACACACATGCTCAACTTTGCACCTGCAACTCTAATGTCTCTCCGTCTTTCCATATCTCTCCATCTCGATCAATGCGTTGTTCCGTCACTCTCTCCCCTCTCAACATCTGTCTTGATCATGCCATCCTCGCTTTTGCGCGTCCGACTCCTCATGCGCGTGCCATGCGCACCGTCCATTGATGGCCCGCTTGTCAGGCGTTTTGTCTCGAGCGCTGCGCGCGTTGTGTTCGTGGGCCGTGGCGCATGTCCACGCTGGAATGTTCGGTTGCTTGGAGGCTTGAGGTCAATGTTGGCGATCACATGTGGGCCCCCAGGGCTGTTCAGAAATGCAGCGACGACGTGTGCGCCATGGTGCGCGCCATGGTGCACCCATACGATTACAGTTTGATCAAATCTTTGTTGCTCTGCTCTGGGGAGGAATGCCCTAAGTCTACGGCCAGGCCATCTCTCGCCAACGCTCCTGGGTGCAAAGCACTTCTTGCTGCGAGGAACGACCTCCTTCGTGAAGATGCTGCACCTATGCGCAACCCCCCGCGGCGCCTCTTTGCTCAGAGGAGCAGTCCGAAGCGGAGGCCCAAGCCAAAGCGCAAATCACGCCAAGAGATCAGGGCCCAGAGAGAGGGGCCGCCCAGTGTGATGGACGTCGAATCGCCCTCAGTCGGCGACGCGTCCTTCCCATCGGTCAAGATGCTGCTCCCAGTCAGGAGCACCGACCACATGTGGGCCAACGCTTCCGACGACTCCATCTGCACGCTCGTGCAATGCATCTTCGCGCACGGCGTCACGACCGCCACCGTCACATCAAAGAGGTCGCATTACAAGAGGGGCGGTGCCGACGATGAGGATGAGGATGCCAGCGCGCTGCAGGACAAGAGTGATCACGAGGTCAACGATAGCGATGCACGTGACCGTGCAGATGCCCCAAGTCGCGATTGTTAGGATCACACGGCCAATGTTTCACATCGGCACCTGCCAGTGCGTACCAGCAATTGTTCGCATATAATAAAATGCACAGAGGTATGCAGCGTTGCTCCGTTGTTTTGCGCATGCCTGTCTTCAGCGATACGTTGCTCGACATTTGCAGTGTCAGATACGCCCACCGCATGTTTGCCAAGCTTGGCCATTCATTTGCTTGCAGCACCTCCACCTCCTCCTTGAGTGCACCCTCGCCGCATTGCCGTTTGTGCTCCAGCCTTTCGTGGCTATAGCTGCACCAGCCTGCGGCGCCGCGGGCCTGCCGAGGCCCCCGCGAGCCCCTCGAGGCGCCCGCGGCCCCCTCGAGGGCTTCAGGGGCCTGCCGAGGCACCCGCGAGCCCCTCGAGGGCTTCAGGCGCGGCCCCGCGCTCGGGCGCTCGACGCCATGTCGGCTGCGCGCGAGCTCCTGGCTGGGCCAGCGCCAGCGCCGCCAGCAGCTGATGCTGGCCAGCAGGGCGACGCCCAGGAGATTACACACGGTAAAATGTAGCAGCCCGCCCGTCTTCGCCAAGCTTACGCTGAGTCGTCGTGCGCCGATCGCGGCCCACGACGAGGCAGCGTGAGCGTGGACTGCACAGGCGGTGGCGCGCTGGGCGCGCCATCGTTGCAGCTCCCACTGCAAAATCAGGCCCCGATGGGCCTCGTGGAGGGGGCTTGCACGCCCCAACCAACCGGATTGTTTCTTTTTTTGGTCGGCCTCCGCCGAGGACGACGCCAAGGCGGCCAAGCGTGCCAAGCCGTCGCGGCCGCGCAGCATGGACTTCCAGATGCTGCTCACCGCGACGGAGGCGCGCAAGGGCGAGCGCGTGGCCAAGTTCGCGGACAGCCTCGCGTTCAGGAGGCTGCAGGGCAGCAACGAGGACGCCAACGACGGCCTGGTGCAGTGCCTGCAGGGCGTGTACTACAAGGTGGGTTACGTGAACGGCTCGCCGATCTATCGGCAGGAGCCTGGCGCGCCCGAGGGGGCCAACAGCAGCGAGCTCTTCTTGGTGTACATTGTGCATGCGGACGAGGAGCACACCTTCTCGCGCTGGGTGGTCTCCAGCACGCTGGACGTGGGTTCGATCTTGTACTACCCCGACGGCTGCGTGTACGCCAGCGGGATCGGCGACCGCACGACGTGGCCGACCGAGCTCGTCAAGGCCAGGGGGCGGGCGGGGGAAGGGGTGGGGGAGATTGAATTCTGCAGTGCGCCTGCAACAGCGGTTGGCCTACGACGGCCCATGGGGGCGACTGGGCCCATATAGGGCTCGATGGGCTATCGCCTCCCCCCTCCTACTCCTCCGCCTCCTCCTCCTCTTCTTTCTCATGCCTCCCCTCTTCATAATTTTTCCTTCAGCCTCGTCCAGCTTCCTCCTCCCTCCTCATGCCCTTGTCTTTCCTCCCTCATCTCCCCTTCCTGCTTCAGGGCAGATGCGTTTGTGACCCTGCTGCCCCCTTTCCCGCGGGCGGGAGCCCGTCGCGCGTGGAAAAACATACTATTGCCGACCAAAACGGGCCATGCAAACAACACGTTGTCTTTCGTATTTTGTGAGATCGCGTTCTGGCGCGTTCGGTGTGTTTTTCCACGCGCGACGGCCTTCTGCCCGTGGGAAAAGGGGGCAGTGGGATCACAAACGCACGCTGGCTCGGCGGAGGGCTGGCGACAAAGAGGGGCGGGGATGGGGGCAACCGTCAAACCGAAGAGGGGGGGGGGCCGTCAAACCGAATCTCGGGCGGCCAAAGAAGGGATGGGGAGCTGTAAGGGAAGGGGGATGAGGAGGAGGATGAGGAGGAGGGCAATGAAGGGGATGATGATGAGGAGGAGGAGGAGTCGCCCGAGGGCCTCACGGATGAGCCGCTGCACTTCCTCGAGGTCGTGCACTACGCCGAGTTTCTCGAGAAGATGCTCGACGAGCAGGCCGCAGCTGCGGCAGCGCTTGCGCCTGCGGCTGCGCCTGATGCAGCGGCGGCTGCAGGGAGCGGCATCATCAGGGCGTGGCCTGCTGCGAAGAAGCAGCCGAAGCCGCCATCGACGCCACCGCCCTCGGTGCTCGCGCCGCCGCTCCCGCCGCCGCCCGCGGCGCCCACGCCGATGGGCCACCGCTACAACAAGGGCGCCGTCGGCGGCGAGCAGGTGCGCGGCGGCTGGTCGGCGAGGCTCATGCGCTTGGCGGACAAGTACGCCGCCGAGGACTGGGCAGGGTGGGGCGCGGTGATCGCGGCCATGGCCACCGGCGAGATCCAGAAGGGCAGCGGTTGGTTCGCCGACCAGGGCGAGAAGGCCACCGAGGCCTACAAGAGTGCCGACTACGACACGGTCGAGCGCATCTTGGCCGAGGCCCGCGAGCGCTTCGACTCGAAGGGCCAGGGCAAGGGCAAGGGCAAGGACAAGCCCAAGTCGGGCAGATTTCCACTTTGAGAAGCTGACGGGCGTCTCCGAGGCGCTCTCGTTCCTCTATGAGGTGATGGGGGCGCTGCTATGAGGCAAGTCGGCGTCGCAGCTGACATCAACACCCACCAAACCACCCCAACCCAACCCGAAGGCCCAAATTTATCCTCGATTTCCAGTGGGGGAGGGTCGGGGAACGTTGAAAAACAACATGGTGTCCGTACCCCCCAACCCGAAATTCGGGTCAAACTCGGGTCTTCGGGTTGGGTTGGGGTGGTCTGGTAGGTAGTCATGACAATGGCCGTGGGTGAACCACGGCGGCTGCGCCCACGTCACTTCAAAGTGTTATCACATTGTGAAGTGTGTAGTCGGCCTCACTTGGAAGTGTGATCACACTTTGAAGCGCGATGACACCTCACTTCAATTTGTATTCACACTTTGAAGTAACAGGTTCTGCGCTTCGAAGTGTGATCGCACTTTGAAGTGACGTCGCCTCCGCACTTCAAAATGTATTCACACTTTCAAGTGTTGTTATGCGTCCAGGCTCGTGCAGAGCATAAGAGATTGATTTGGCTGAGCGCAGGCTCTGTGGCAGGCGCCATGCCGCGCTGCCGCCTGCGCGGTGCCAGACATTCGCGTGGCCTATAGGAGGCCGCGCGCGATCCCAGCGGGATGATTGACCGCTCGTGGATCTGTGAATCACATCTCCCTCCGCCTCGTGCGTCTTGTCTCCAGCCGCCCTCGCTCCCTCCGCCACAGACTGCATCGCCCTCCGATGCAGTCCTCATTCTCGTTACACCGCTTGTTGCATCGCCCCCCGCTGCTCTCCGATTCGCCAGATGTTCCTGAGATTGTGCATCATGTTGCCGCCCATTGTGTCCCTCTGACCGCCCGAGGGCTGCAGTCCACTGCGTTCGCGCCCGACGGCAATGTCTGCAGTCTACTGCATTCGACGGCAATGGCTGCAGTCTACTGCATTCGCGCCCGACGACAAGGGCTGCAGTCTACTGCATTCGCGCCCGCGGGGTGGGGGAGGGGCATGTGGGGATGTAGTGTAGCTGGTTTGCTCAAAGTGTTAGCGCGCACTCATCGCGCCTTCTCGCGCTCGCTTGAGCTCCTCGCGCCTCCTTCGCGATGGCGCCGAAGGTGCGGGCTGACGCGGCGGCGCCGCCGCGTGTGCCGCGGGCGCTGCGGCCGAGCGAGAAGGAGCAGATGAAGGCCAATATCCGCGACCTCACGAAGAGTCGCAACGAGTGGAAGGAGATGGCCCTCGGCCTCAAGCGCTTCGTCGAGGGTGTGGCCAACAAGTCGGAGCAGAACAAGTACGCGAAGCATGTCTTCGTCGACGTGCGGCGCCTGTGGACTGGCTCGCGCTCATGCGCCACGCAGTCGAAGCCGACGTCGCTCGGTCGGCTGCAGCGCCTTCAAGATATCCCAGAGGTCATGACTGCGCCGACCTCGTCGCCTTCATCTGATATCCCAGAGGTCACGACTGAGCGCCAGGTGGACCTCGTGAGCACGTCGTGCCTGTGCAGCCAGGTGGACCTCGTGAGCACGTCGTGCCTGTGCCGACCTCGCGAGCACGTCGTGCCTGTGCGTGGCGCACGGGAAGGTCATCGCGCTGTGCATGAGGTGGGCGCGTTCCGCACCAGGCGGAGCGCCGTCTTTCTAGGAGGATGATGATGATGATGAGGATCACCACCCACCAAACCACCCCAACCCAACCCGAAGGCCTCAATTTGCCCTCCATTTCCAGTTGGGGGGGCTGGGAACATCGAAAAATACATGTGGAACCCTTACCCCCCCCCAACCCGAAATTCGGGTCTTCGGGTTGGGGTGGGGTGGTCTGGTAGGTAGTCAGAGGAGGAGGAGGAGGAGGAGGAGGAGGAGGGAGAGGAGGATCAGGAGGAGAAGCAGCACGGCCAGGGCGGGGGGGAGGGGGGTGAGGAGGGTGGGGGAGGGGGAGGAGGAGGAGGGGGAGGAGGAGGAGAATGCGGAGGAGGATCGATGAGACGGACCTTGCCGAGCGATCTTGCCAAGCGAGCGCGGAGTTCCAGCCGCGCGCTTCTGCGCTAGACAAATGTTGTCTTCCACCGCCACCAGGTTCAGCTGCGAGTCTGACCCGCAAGCCCCCCGAACGGAAACGCATCCATGCAGCCAATCGGCTTGGCACGCACATGAGATTGATGCCTTAAACCGACATCATGGTGTTTTCCCATATACGCATTACCATTTGCACTTTGTCACGCATGCGATGCGCCCTGCGCAAGTTGTGACGACCCATGTAGTCGTTCATGTTTTCTCTTTGTCAATTGCGATCGGCATTCCATGGCCGTGTTCGGATCAAGCCTCGAGGGGCTGCAGGTGCTGCAGGGGTTCAGGGTGCACCGAGCGCAGTCCGACATGGTCAGTATCGAGGACATTGCGCGCGACGTTTCTGACTTTTCGGACTTGTTGGCGAAGCGCCCCGACAGCGAGGAGCTGCAGAAAAACTTGTCTGCATCCCTGTGCGCTCGCATACAGTCACTCACAGCGCTTTCAGCGCCAGATGCCATCGTCCTCACCGAGCTGATTGAAAAGAAGTGCACGGTAGCCTCCGTGAAGCGTGCAGTGCTGGCGGCAGTCGATATCAAGGTCGCCAACATCGCTGCAGCGGTCCCAAGTAGCATCAGCGATGCTGGGGATCAGACGCTGTCCCACATATACAACTACCTGACGGGCAAGGATTGGATGGTCCTGGGGGGCTACAGAGCGTCGGAGACCAAGAAAATGGCCATCCTTGCAACACGGTTGCATCGTTTGGGAATCTTACAGCCAGTGCACGATAAGTGCTTGAAATGGGCAATGGTAGTATTGGTTTGGTGCGAGCATGGGAACACCAACCTTGGCCTAGCTACCAGAGCATCTACAACAGCTTTCGCGATTTGGTGGGCCACATGAAAAACACATCGGCCCCATTCACAAAGTCGACACTCACGACGTATCCCGAGCGTCCTGCGGATTTGCCCGCATCTTTGCGTACGGCTGCTTATGATGATGACGACCCGCCCGTCGAGAAGGTCATCGACTTGTACACCTTCCTGGGCAAGCACATCCCGCTGCGCGACACCAACATATTGCTCAAGAAAGAGCGGGCTGGCTGTTGGCAGTCGTCTGACTTTGCCCCGCTTCAGCAGGATCGGCACGGTGGTCGGCACTCGAGCTGGGACGGCAACCCTGACTTGAATAAACTGGCCGCTCAGATCCATGGTTTGTACACTGCAGGGCAATCGGGCGCTAGCTCTGCTCGCGCGCCAGCCGCGTCGTTCAAGCCGGGCAAGAGCATCATTGCAGGCGCGGCCCCAGCCGCAGATGCAGCTCGGGCTGCAGAGCCCAAGGCCGCAGCACTTCCACTCGGCGACGGCGAAGCAGCTCCAGCTCCTGCGGCGGGCGACGCAGCGCCCACTGCTGCTGGCGCAGCGTTGGCTGCGGATCGCGCAGGAGGCATACGAGAAGCAGGCGTTCGACGCTTTGGTGACGAAGGGCAAACGCAAAGCCAAGGAGAGGCCCGCTGCTGCAACGGATGTTGCAAAGAAGCCAGCGGCGGCCAAGAAGAGGCCCGCTGCTGCAACGGGCGTTGCGCCCGCCCTGAAGAAGCCCGCTGCAGCGTCGTGGGCGCCCAAGGGCGGTGTCTTCAAGATCGTTTTTGAACCGTGTGACGGCCAGTGCACGCAGAATGCGGTCGCTTCCAGGTGGCACGGACGGGCGCTCAAGTGGGCCAAGGCAAACGGCCGTACCGAGAAGCAGGCGCTCGACTATGCAAAGGATGCATACAGGTCGGCAAGCGAGATGTGGGGGAGCAAGAAGAACGCCTGATATATGTCAGATATGTCGAGCATCAGCGCTGATTGGATGCGTGAGCTGACGGGTCTCTATAAATGCACTATATGAGTATAGAGTATGGGTTGTGCGTCATTGCTCGCATCTTGTTCCTTCGGAGCTTTGCGAACCGATCGCCGCTAGCGTACATATGAGAAAACAATGTATCGCATGCCATTTGCCTTGCCTGCGCACTTGGGCGCGTCTCTCCGCGTGTTTACGTGTCGGCATGTGCGCGTGCAGCGCACGTTCCGCCCATCGTTGCAGCGCCCCCTGCAATCGCGCGCGTGGCGCGGCCTTCGGGCTTGCAGCTGCGGCTGCAATGTTGTTTGTGTGGTTGCACATCGCGGTATACCATGGTCACGCGCTCAGGGGATGTGATCGGCGGAGGGGTCCGTTCTCAGACGGGGGGACGCATGGGGGGGGGGGGTGGAGGGAAAGGGTGAAGGGGGGGTGCATGGGGCAGTGGGGCACATGTGGGGAAGCATGGGCGAGGTGAGTTTGGGGAGGGGCGGGCGCACGAACAGCCGATGCAGTTATGACTGCATGTGCAATTCAGGCAGCACACATGTGCTCTCTGCAATATTGATTGCAGTTTTGATTGCATGAGCGCACTCAGTTGCAACTGCAGGATCTCTGCATTCACAGATGCGTGCAAGCACGCGCGCCCGATTGCAGGACGTGCGTTCAGAGGCGCATGTGATTGCGCATGCCATGCGCACGCTGTTGCCATGCAACCCTTGATGTGCTCGATGAAGTGGCGCGTGCAGGTGACTGCAACGGTGACTGCGCCCGTGGTGCAAGCATTCTTTTCAAATGATGAGTCGCATTTGTTTCAGCCCCCCCCCCCCCCCCCATATTTCCCATGCAAGCGCATGCGCTTTTATGCGCCATCGGCGCGCCAACCCCCATGCGCGCAGTTGCCGTATATAGCTCGAGGGCGGGCTCGCGGTTTCGCTGCTCATGGTGCCCAAACCTGACAAGCACCAGAAGATAGAATCCTTGAGGAGGAAATGTCCGCATGTATCTGCTGCTGCACTGGCTGCAATCTTGGACGAGGCCACGTGGGAACCCTTCTCAACATCACGGAAGGATATCCGTGATGCTAGATATTCGGTCATAAACCAGTCGACTCCTTATGGTACCTTGTTCCGTGAGATCACTTGCTCTGCCGAGGATTCAGAGATTAAGTTTCCTGTTGCCAATCTCCCTGCAATATTGTACGTGGGGTACAACCAATGCAGCAACTGGCGGGCCCTCATTTAAAAGACTTTGGCGGCGAGGCCGTGCTCTTTCGAGCGACCGTGGTCGTTGATATTTTATTCTGACGAGGTAACACCAGGCAACCAACTATCCCCAGACAATTCAAGGAAGATGTGGATGTTCTACGTATCGTTTCTAGAACTGGGGCCAGAAGTGTTGTCGCAAGAGGATGCGTGGTTCTGCGTAGGTGCCCTGAAGTCAAAACGTGTATCCGATATAGATGCAGGCGTCGCACAGGCATTCAAAATGCTTATAAAAGACATGTTTTGTAGGTCGGATTGCTCACTGCACACAGCGGGCGTTTCATTGGAGCCTGGAGTCAGGTTACATTGCAAACTTGGGATGGTTCTCCAGGACGGCGGTGCCCAGAAGTTGGTTTGGCTGATTAAAGGAGATGCAGGTGCCAAATGCTGCATGCTTTGCCGCAATGTAATTGCGATGGACAGCTCCCTGGTCGACGAAGATGGGGTGACCCTGCTGAGAGCAGACGTCATGCGTGAGGGTGACATCGATTTTGCGACGAATGATGACATCAGGGGGAGCGTGCGGCGGCTGGCTGCATTCCACGCGACGGACACCAACGCCAATTTCAAGACCTGCGGGGGGCCTGCAAACTCAAAGGAGGGAGAATGACCTATAGGATGATGAAGGGTGGGAAGATGATGAAGGGGAGGGGGATTGGAAGGGGAATGCGAGGATGACGAGTGTGGCCCCAGGATCCGCGAGCAAGCGTTCGGTTTCAACCATAATGAGCAGAACATGCTGCTCGATCCACAGCTGGATCGCATTATCTTACCTGTTGACCAGTATTGCCACGACTGGATGCACGCATTCTTTATTCGAGGTGTTTTTAACATTTCGACGCATCTCTTTCTTGCAGGTTGTAAGAATGATGGGTTGCCCAACGTATACTCACGTTTCGAGGGATACATCAAGATGTGGTCACTGCCCATCGCGCACGGCAGCGCTGATAACTTGGCTAAGTTTTTTTTTTTTTTTTTTTTTTTTTTTTTTTTTTTTTTTTTTTTTTTTTTTTTTTTTTTTTTTTTTTTTTTTTTTTTTTTCAGAAGGGCCGCGATACTTCCAACGGCAAGGCGAAAGCGTTTAAGTGCCAGGCGAGTGAGGCATTGACTTTGCTGCCAATGATGTATACGTTTGTGATGACGGTTATATTGCCTGCAGGGGTAGCACGCGCGGAGTGCACCGCTTTTGTTCGGTTGTGTGATTTGGTGTGGCGCATCGAAGCTGCAGCATCATCCCGTGCGTCTGCTGACGCTCTCAGGAACAGGACGAACGCGTTTCTGGATGCTTGTGAAGCAGCAGGGTGGCAGGAATACATGACACCGAAGTTTCACTGGCTGGTCCATTTCCCAAGGCGCCTGATCAAGTTCGGATGCCTCATGTCGTGTTTTGTGCACGAGAGAAAGCACAGAGTGCCCAAGCGGTTCTGCAATGATATGCGCCAGCTGGCAGCTTCTGAGAGGAGTGTGCTGTCCGAGGTCACATGCCTGCAGTTGGCAAATTTGCGCAGCACCAACGTGTTCGACTTCTCGCCGCACTTGGTGTGTCCCAGGGCGGCACCTAAGAAGATGCACGCCTTCCTGGAGGAGAAGCTCGGCCAGCGCCTCCCCAAGGACAGCACGACCACGGCTCTTTCGGCTCGGGTGTCGACGTTGTCGACATGCCAATCCCGCGACATCGTGCTGCTCTCCGTTGCCAATGGTGGCAAGGCGTGTGGGGAGGTTTGGTTTCACGCTGCTGTAAACGGAACGATGGTATCGCTGGTTTCAATCTGGGACACCCCTCGCTACGATGATCGGCTCGGCGTGCTGACCGTGCACCCAACCGACGACGACTTGCAGCTGGTGCACACGACCGACATCATCACTGCCATGGCGGGGCGTTTGCCAAGTTTCCGAACCATCACCACCACTATACGGGCGTGCCGTCTGCAAGCAACTGGCCGCTTTGCACACGTGCAATTGTGAAAAATGCATGGTGGACATTTGCGATGTGGGACGTCCGTTGTGGTTGGTTAGAAAGGTTCGAAGACTTGCAAGGCATGCAGGCGCCATGGAGGCGGATCAATCGCGATAGTGCCTCCCATGTTCAAGTGGTGAGACATCGCGTGAGCTGCTACCTGCTTGCTTATGCGCAGCAGCGCAAAAAAAACATTGCTTTCCAATGCAGGTGTCGCTCGCCTTGCGCATCGCTCATAGAAAAAACAACAATTCGGGAGCTAAAAATGCAGTGGCTGCACGTCAACATGCAAGTACTTGCAACTACTTGCGTTCAGTTAGCGCAACTTGTAAGTTCCGAAACCAACTTGCTAAGTCTGCTAAATCTTATAACCACCCAAATTCACCACAACACCCTCGCGGGCCACCCTCCCGGGCCACCCTCCCGGGCCACCCTCCCGGGCCACCCTCTCGGGCCACCCTCCCGAGCCCACCCTCCCGGGCCCACCTTCCCGGGCCACCCTCTCGGGCCCACCCTCCCGGGCCCACCCTCCCGGGCCAACCTCCCGGGCCACCCTCCCGGGCCACCCTCCCGGGCCCACCCTCCCGGGCCACCCTCCCGGGCCAGCCTCCCGGGCCAGCCTCCCGGGCCACCCTCCCGGGCCCACCCTCCTGGGCCCACCCTCCCGGGCTACCCTCCCGGGCCACCCTCCCGGGCCCACCCTCCCGGGCCCACCCTCCCGAGCACCACCCTCCCGGGCCACCCTCCCGGGCCACCCTCCCGAGCCCACCCTCCCGGGCCCCCCCGCCCTCCCGTCCCGGGCCACCCTCCCGGCCCACCCTCCCGGGCCCACCCTCCCGGGCCACCGTCCCGGGCCACCCTTCCGGGCCTACCCTCCCGAGCCCACCCTCCCCCGGGCTACCCTCCCGGGCCACCCTCCCGGGCCACCTTCCCGTGCCCACCCTCCCGGGCCACCCTCCCGGGCCACATCCTCGGCGACCCTCCAGGCCACCCTCCCGGGCCACCCTCCCGGGCCACCCTCCCGGGCCACCCTCCACCCCCTCCCGGGCTCACCCTCCCGGGCCACCCTCCCGGGCCCCACCCTCGGGGACCCTCCCACCCTCCTGGGCCCACCCTGGCCCACCCTCCGGGGCCACTCTCCCGGGCTACTCTCCCGGGCCCCACCCTCGGGGACCCTCCCCGGCCACCCTCCCGGGCCAATCTCCCGGGCCACCCTCCCGGGCTCACCCTCCCGGGCCACCCTCCCGGGCCCACCCTCCCGGGCCCACCCTCCCGGGCCCACCCTCCCGGGCCCACCCTCCCGGGCCACCCTCCCGGGCCCACCCTCCCGGGCCACGGGCCTCCCGGGGGCCCGGGCCCCTCCCGGGCCACCCTCCCGGGCCACCCTCCCAAGCCCCACCCTTCAGATCCTCCCGGGCCACCCTCCCGGGCCACCCTCCCGGGCCCCACCCTCGGGGACCCTCCCCCTGGCCCACCCTCCGGGGCCACCCTCCCGGGCCCACCCTCCCGGGCCCCACCCTCGGGGACCCTCCCCGGCCACCCTCCGGGCCAATCTCCCGGGCCACCCTCCCGGGCCACCCTCCCGGGCCACCCTCCCGGGCCCACCCTCCCGGGCCCACCCTCCCGGGCCCACCCTCCCGGGCCACCCTCCCGGGCCACCCTCCCGGGCCCCTCTCCCGGGCTCCACCCTCGGGAACCCTCCCGGGCCACCCTCCCGGGCCACCCTCCCGGGCCACCCTCCCGGGCCAATCTCCCGGGCCACCCTCCCGGACCCTCCCGGGCCACCCTCCCGGGCCACCCTCCCGGGCCACCCTCCCAAGCCCCACCCTTCAGATCCTCCCGGGCCACCCTCCCGGGCCACCCTCCCGGGCCATCCTCCCGGGCCCACCCTCCTGGGTCCACCCTCCCGGACCACCCTCCCGGGCCACCCTCCCGGGCCCACCCTCCCGGGCCCACCCTTCCGAGCCCCACCCTCCCGGGCCACCCTCCTGGGCCACCCTCCCGGGCCACCCTCCCAGGCCACCCTCGCAGGCCCCACCCTTGAGATCCTCCCGGGCCACCCTCCCGGGCCACCCTCTTCCCTAAGGTACCGCGGCGGTAATTTTAACTGCCGAGTGTCGGCGGTTATTGTTTACTGCCAAGGCACTTCTTTGAGTGATGTTGTATATAAGTGTTGTTTTTATGTATTTTGTTGTCATGGTTTCGCTTTGGTTTGCATGTTTTTAACATTTCGACCGCGTGTATTTCAATTTGTATACCCTGAACCCTTGGATAATTGTCCACTTCGTCTTCGATCACACCCTTTTGGGGGGATGAGTCAACCACTGTAATTGCGAGGACATCTCGAGGGAGAGCGCCGTTACGAATTGCGAGGAATCTCGAGCGATACACAAAGCGGTGAGGATGACGACGAATGACGACCATTGCCAATTTGGCTCTAGAAACCGATCGAAGGCATACGTTCG
This sequence comes from Prorocentrum cordatum, assembly GCA_963575745.1. Classification (NCBI taxonomy): domain Eukaryota; class Dinophyceae; order Prorocentrales; family Prorocentraceae; genus Prorocentrum; species Prorocentrum cordatum. The sequence goes on along the minus strand of CAUYUJ010018864.1, from coordinate 130,427 downwards.
CCAAGAGCCCCTTCTTACTACGCTCGGCGTGGAGATGGCGGCCGATCCCTGCGTGATTGAGGTCGAGGACACTCCTGTGCCCGCGCAGTCGGTGGAAGAGGGCATGCCGCCGACGGACCACGCGACGGACCAAGAGGAGGAGGAGCAGATCCCGTGCACGCAGACCTTGCCTGATAGGATGCCTGACGACTGGTCGCTCGACCCTGCCAAGTGGCCACGGTCGACGTCATGGTCGCAGAACCCGTTCAACCCAGAGAATGACGTGGCAACGGCCGAGATGGCGGAAGAGGCGGCAGGCGGCGCCACCCCGTCCGTGCTCGACGCTTCGGTCGCGGTCGACTCCGACGAGGACCCGCTGCTTAAGCCCCAGAGGGGAGCCGCCTCAAGCGTCTGGCGCGACTCGGTCGAAATGGATTTGGCTGAGGCGGCGGCGAAGCGGGGCTCTGAGGGTGTCATCGCCGAGCCCCCGAAGAAGAAGCGGAACGTGAAGTTGAGGCTGGATGACGAGAACGTGCACCTCCAGGCGCAGGAGTACCCCCACCCGATGGCGGCGCAGCTGACTGGGCCAGTGGACCAGGGCGCGGACTTCCTGCAGGGCACGCCGCCCTCGAAGAAGATGATGATGAATGAAATCGCCGTGATGGTCGAGGACATCAAGCACTCGACAGAGTCGCAGGACGAGTCCACGGTCGTGGCGAAGCTCAAGGCTTTGGTCACCTCGAACAACATGAAGCGCCTGCTCACCCTGAAGCAGTCGGACACGCCGACTCCCCAGAAAACCGAGAAGACCGAGAAGGGGGGGGATGCCGAGTTCGACGACACAGTGGACTGGGCGACCTACTGGGACGAGGTCAAGGACCGACGGAGGTCAACGGAGGTCAACGGAGGTCAACGCTGAGTCAACGCTGACGTTGACCCAGCGTCGACCTCCATTGACTTCCATTGTCATGCATCGCCTCTCCCCACCCGTCCTGCCCCCTCCCGCGATATAAGAGTTGTGAACGGCGCTCGGGACGGAGAGAGATTGATGCCGCGCGCGTCGCCCTTCAGCTCCGAGCACCGATCGCAATTCTGAATCGCAGGAGGCGGCGGGAATGGGCGGGGGGCGCCGCTCACCCCTACCGGCACGCGGTGGGGATGAGCGGCGACGCGGCGCTGTCAGGAAAACGGCTACCAATTCAGCACCAAGGGGAAGAAGGGGAACCCTCTGGCAGGCAAGTGGCAACGCCAGAAAGCTAAGAACGAGAAAATCAAGAAAGAATATGCTGCCGCGAAGGCGCTCGGCATTGACAAGATGAATGAGTACCGCGCGAAGTGGGCCGAGGACATCCACAAGAAGTGGACCAAGACTCAGACGCACACGGAGGCGACGTCCAACGCGTGGATCAAGGACACGGAGATGCTGACCGTCGGGAGGATCGCCTGGAAGTTCGGAGGGGGGGCCGAGGGGTGGCGCGCTGCAGGTGCGCACTGCAGCAAGTGCGTCCAGCTCGGCCCCCCCTTCATCGACTACGACGACAGCGCGGAGATCATGATGTTCCCGTACGTGCGGCGCATCTTCAGGGAACAGTTCTCCGAGACGTGGGCGACGCACCAAAAGTGGCTGGTCGACGTCATGGAGGCGGAGGAACCGCTCCCGCCTCCTCATCCCCATCCTCCTCCTACTCCTACTCCTCCTCCTCCTCCTCTCCCTCGAATCCTTCTCCTGTGGATCCAACCATATATGTACGAATGTTCCTATAGATTGCCCCTTTCCAGTGGCTCGAATCCCCTGTGTGTGCGCGTATGTTTACGCATGTTCCTATAGATTGCCCCTGCTCGAATCCTATGTGCTTTACGTATGTTCCTATAGACGGCCCCTTTCCCAGGGCTCGAATCCTATGTTGATTACGTATGCTTCTATAGATCGCCTCTCCTCTGTGTTTCGAATCCTACGTGTTTTACGTATGTTCCGCCAGATTCCCCCTCTGTGGCTCGATTCCTATGTGTTTTACGCGTGGAGGACGTCGAGGTGGAGGAGGTGGAGGCGGTGCGGCGAGCGGGGGGCGGGCGGGGCAGAGATGCGTCGGGACCTGTCCGCCCGCGCTGAGGAGACCAGCGAGGTCGCGCAGGCCGCTGCAGCGGGGCCGAGCTCCAGTGGGGCCCAGGCGCGCGCGCGCCAGCCGCGCGACGACGAGGGGGGGGGTGAGGATGAGAAGGAGCAGGAAGGGAGAAGGAGGAGGAGGCGAGGAGGAGGAGGATCGAGAAAAAAGAGGAGGATGAGGCGAGGTGGAGGATGGTGAGGAGAACGAGCAGGAAAAGAAGGATGGGCAGGGGTGACGAGGAAGAGGAGGATTGGGAAGAGCATGAGGAGACGAAGGAGGAGGAGGAGGAGGAGGAGGAGATGCCTCTGGTAAGGGCCCCCCTTGCTAGGCCGCAGCTGGACCTACCGGCGCAGCGGCCAGCGGCGCTGCGGCGGGCAGCGCGTCGAAGGAGGGGGGGGCGCGGGCGGGTGCCATCGCTTCTGTGTCGTCGTCGTCGTCGTCGTCGTCGTCGTGTCGTCGTCGTCGTCGCCGTCGTCAGCGTCAGATACTTGGAATAAGGGCCACTCTGGTTTCGGGACGGGCTCGACGTATATGAGAGGTCCTGGGTCCTCCCTCTGCTGGCCTCACCTGGGGCCGAAAATAGAGCCCGCTTCCAAGCAGCAAGACTTTGACTGGCGAAACTCGTCGTCGTCGCCGCCGCCGCCGCGGCTGCCGCCGCCGCCGCCGCCGCCGCCGTCGTCGTCGTCGTCGTCGTCGTCGTCGTCGTCGACGTCGTCGTCGTCCGCGGCGGCGGCCACGGCGACGCCCCCCCGCAACCTCCCCGCTGGGCATCCATCGCCATCGCATCCGTAGCGCCATGATTGGCTCCAGGCTATTATCGAGCAATCCCGCCCATGAAGAGGCCCGCGGCATCTTCGGGCGATGGGCCACGCGGCGGTCGGCCAGCAGGTTCTCAGACCACGCTCAGCGATGACGCCCAGAAGAAGGTCCTCGAGGCCCTCAAGCAGAACATCAGGAAGCCTGAGGATGCCGACTACACCGACGGTGCCCAGGACATCGAGACGCTGAAGAAGAATCAGAAGCTCTTGATCAAACTTCGGTCCATCACGGACGTCATCCCCGCGAAGTCGATCCTGGTAACGTTGCTTTCAGATGTGGCCTTTGAGAAAGAGGCTACGTGGAAATTGGCCGACGCCCTGGAAAGCTGGGCGAGTCAGAAGGCTGGCTACGTTCACCTCATGCTCCAGCACGTGGCGAATGCGGCACGGAAACAACCAGTACCAAAATGGGTCCGCTGCATTGTGGACGAGAGCGGCGACGAAGCCAACGAGGGCAAAGACGGGGAGGTCGACAAGGTCCCCGACGAGGACGAAGAGGACGAGGAGGAAGAGGAGGAGGAGGAGAAGGAGGAGGAGGAGGACTTCGAAGAGGACGAGGCCGTCAACGAGGAGGACGAGGAGGAGGACGCCAAGGCCACGAAGAAGAAGGCTACTAAAGCGGCACCGCAAGAGCCTGCCCAGGGCTCCAGCACGGGCAAGGAGGACAGCAAGTATGAGATGAAGGTCGGCCAGTGGACCATCGGCTGGAGCTTGGATCTAAAGGCTGCGGCATATTATTTACATAACAAACAAAACACAACAACTAAAAAAACGATGGTGGTCTGGCATTTCGGGCCTTCTCGCATCATTGGGAGCTGATCGGGGCATCGCGGCTGAACGGGCGGCGTCGTGGGGACCTACCAGGACCTACCGGCGCCAGCGGGGATGTCATTCGCTCGGAATCCTGGTGCCAGAAACGTAAGGCCCCGATTTGCTTGTCCCCTATCGTTCGCCTCAGGCGTGCTGGCGGCACAAGGAGGGCTCGAAGCGGCCGAAGGAGTTCGGGGTGACCAAGCCCAGCGAGGATGGCGTCGGCAGCTCGGCGGCATGGCCCGACGGCATGAAGGTGGACTTGCCAAAAGAGTGGCACATCGTGGACGAGCGGCCCGCCAAGGGGACGAACCTCATCGTCTGGGAGGGCCAGAAGGACGGGGTGAGGTTGCAGGCGAAGGTCACCAAGAAGCACGATGTCGAGTGGCTGACCCTGTGGAAAGGCGGGTGCGACGGCCATAAACTAGAGCAGATTACTGCGGTCAGCGGCTACACCAGCAAGGAGAAGGGCATCGAGATGATGAGGGCGCTGTGCGCAATGTACGTGGAGGGGAAAGACAAGTCAGAGCTCGAGGCCGAGAAAGCCAAACACGGATTCGGCAAGAAGAGCGGCGTCAAGAAACGCCCATCAGCAAAAAAACGCACAGCTGCTGCAGATGAGCCCGTGGAAGCTGTAGCAGATGATGGCACCAAGTCGAAACGGAGCAAGAAGGACCAGCCGCCGTCGGTCGTGCACGACAGCAGTGCAGCTACAGATTCGCCAGCGGCGCCGAACACTGAGGGCAGTGCGAGCGCCGAGCCTTCCGTCGCGACTCGCCCTGCGCCTCCTCCCAAGCGGGGCATCCCGCCGCTTCCAGCAATTCCACCGAGCTCGTGGTAGACTGGCTAGCACGGTCGCGGGTGAGGTTGGCTCGGACATCAATCATCTCATCGTCACCATTGCACCTCCCACCTTGAATCCCGATGCTACTGTGATCAATCGTCGTCCTCGTCGAAATCATGAGGGTTGGCGTTGAAAACATCGTGGGCCGTCATCCCTACCAACTGCCATCCTCGTCGAAATCATGGGGGTCGGCGTTGAAACCAACGTGAGCCTCCCCCATCCTTCTCCTGCTCCTCCTCCTCCTCCACCTTCTTTTCCTCCTCCTCCTCCTCCTCCTCCTCCTCCTCCTCCTCCTCCTCCTCCTCCTCCTCCTCTCACTCCTCCTCCTCCTCATCATCATCCTCTCTTAGTCCATGGTCACTCCCGCTCCGTCATGGCACTCGCTACTTCCGCTCCATCCTCGACGTCCCCATCCCCTCCCTGATCCAACCACTCCGCGCTCGCGCACTCCTGGATCTCTCCCCGCGCGCCTTGCCAGCCGCCGAATCCCTCCCCGTCCTCGTCAGCAGCGTTGCCGCCGCGCGAGGCCGCGCGCACAACGTGCACGCGCGAGTGTGCAGCTGCGCGACGCGCAGAGGCGGAGGAGGAGGAGGAGGACGACGACGATGACGACGGGGAGGATGACGAGCATGGAAGAGGACGAGGCGAGTAGGAGGAAGAGGAGGATGAGGAGGAGGAGGAGGAGGAGGAGGAGCGGGATGACGAGGAGGAGGAGGAGGAGGAGGAAGACAATAGGGAGAGGAGGAGGAGGGCGAGGAGGAGGAGCAGGGGTGAGCATGGGCAGGGGAGGTCGGCAAGACCAAGATCGTGCCGATCGACGACAGCGACGGCGCGAGCACAAAGGACGCCCCGCTCTTGCGGAGGAGGAGGGGCGAGGATGCGGAGGCAGTCGGATGAAGGGGGAGAGGAGGGATACAAGGACGAGGAGGAGGAGAAGGGGGGGGGACATGTGAGAATTGTGTTCGGTTGGAACTCGTCCAGCTTGCATTTGGCAAAAGACCCCGTGGTGGGCGGATGACGGCGAGCCCGCCTTGGACGCCACTGAGGCTCTGGAAGGGGAGGTCGTCTTGCTTAATGGTAATTATGGTGGGGCGGGGGGAAGACTGGGCACGCCGATGCGCCCGCCCGAGGACCGCCGTGGCGCGCAGAAGGCCGCTGGGCAGCCTGCGACCGCGGGCGAGCAGCCTACCGGCGGGGCCGCGAACGGGGGCGGGCCCAAGGCGACGGCGAAGGCAACTGCTGCGGCCGCTCCACCTCCCAAGGCTACCGGCGACGTCGGCGGCAAGGGCAAGGGCAAGGGAAAGCCTGGCAAGGCCAAGGCCAAGGCCCAGGCGAAGGCTGGTGCCGCGGCAGGGGAGGAGAAGAGAATTGACGCGGTCAAAGCCGCCAAGGCCATGGTCACCAGGTACTCCAGCGTGACTGCCCACGCCACCACGTTGCAGCACCAGCTCAAGACTGACCCAGGCTGGGTGCAGCTCGTCGAGAATGAGCCCGACCTGCTCACGGACTTGGCGGACAAGCACGAGGCCGTCAACAGCTACATCGCTGACAATGCGCTGTCCGACGTGGTCATGTCGGGGTGGAATGAATGGAAGAAGGCGACCCCCGAGCTGCAGTACATGACAATGTTTCCGACCATCATCGGGATGGAGGGCGTGCTCGACGAGCTCGCTTCGGAGATCCAGTACATCATGGAGTCGAAGCAGCTGGCGGACCAGAAGGCTTTCATGAAGAGCCAGAAGGGCAGCGCTCCTTGAGTGCGCTGCTCCCAGATTTCGAACCTGCCAAGCGGCCGATCTATGGCTGTAGGTCTCGATGCCATCTGGGAGAGGTTGTGCCGCCACAATGGTCGGGGGACGCAGGTATGATATAGCAGTCGAGGAATGGGATGGGGTGGGCTCGTGGCTTTGCAATCTTTTACGCGCGTGCGCGCATGCTGCGCCGCTGAGGGGGTTCGCGCGCATGCGCGAGGCACGCATGAGGGTTCCAGATGGTTTCAATATCGTTGCTAACGCACAACCGCCGACCAACACATTGACAAACATTAGATTCGCCGTTGCATTTGCACGTGATTTAGGTAAACATGCCTTCGGCTTGCTGTGACTTCTCACCGAACCACTGTTGACCGATCGTTCGCCCACCGTTGACCGCCTCATCTGGTCGTCAAACCACCGTTGACCGACCGTTGACCGACCGTTGACCGCCGTAAACCGACCGTTGACCGACCGTTGACCGACCACGGTCAACGCACCGTTGACCTAGCGTTGACCCAGCGTTGACCAGGCACCAACCAGTGTAAATTCACAGGTTTGGCGACCGTTGACCGACCCTCGACCGTTGACCGTTGACCGTTGACCGACCGTTGACCGACCGTTGACCGACCGTTGACCGTCGTAAACCGACCGTTGACCGACCGTTGACCGACCGTTGACCAACCGGAAGTGGGGCCGACATCACTGTTGACCCGCCGTTGGTCCGCTGTTGACCGCAGCCCGACCGCGTTTCAGATATCGTGACGAGCTCAAGCGCCGACCTGCATCACGCATGCAGCCCCTCCTGGGCCAGTACGTTCACTTCGTGGCAGCCTGCCGCAACCATACTCACCCTTGCATGCGAGCCCCGAGTCCACCTGGATGCAACGCTCGTCGTGAAATCGCTTCCCATACGCCTTGGGCCCACTCGGGCATGACGAGGTCGCTCTGGCAACGTCAGTGGGCGCAGGCACCACTGCTTTCGCTTTTGCCGCGAGGTTTCGGCCATGGGCGTTTCGACCCCCGTGAGCGGGGAGGTGTGCATTGCTGCTGAAAACAACTGCAGGGCTTACAGTGTAGTGAGCGCTGCGGCGTTGTTCATGCCATGCGGACCATGCTACTTACGGTGATCGGGGGTTAATACGTGTTTCTTTGTGGGGGGCATCGGTAGTTCTGGAGAGTTTTCAAGGTTGTAACGTGTATGTCTGTCAACACTAGGAAGTCTGGCATGCGTGCGAATTGTCACATATGTATACCTATCGTAATAGCTGTGGTGGCTCTCGAGGTGTTCAGAAGCATGGCGCCCAAACGCCAGTTGAAATCAAAACGCAGGGTGCGCGTGCCGTGGATTCCTGGGGGGGACGCTCGGCAACGACAGAAGCAGCGTGATTCTGGATCCGATCTCCGTAAGTACATGGTCAGTTTGTATGCGACTGCGAGGCTGACGGCTCGCGACCTGTGCACTTTATGCTACCATTGCCACTACGCAGGTGCACAAGGTGGGTCCTTCAGTACATATATGAAGGAGCCAGGGGTGCAGTCGGGGCAGTACCAGAGGTTGTTGGACGACAGGTTGCCTTTGCCTGATAAGCTCTACATGGTCCCTACCCCATGCAACGTGAGGCGTTCCCCCCAAAGAACTATCAGGGACATCCCATTTCGGCCCATCTGGGCCACTGTAGCAGAGGAGCTGGAGGCCGACAGCTCATCGTTTCAGATCTTGAGGGCAGACCCCGACGATCGGGATGAGTGCGTGCTCGATTTACCTTGCTACAAGTCTCACCCAGACGTTGTCCGCGCGTCAGAAGCTGGCGAGCTACTCCCTGTCCCGCTGGGACTGTACCTGGACGGGGTCCGATACACATCGGCAGTGGGGGGGCGTTCAGATAGCATCCTGGGGTTCTGGGTAATCAACCTCCTCACTCAAAAACGTCACATATGTGGGGTTCAGTTGGGGTCCGATAAATGCAAATGCGGCTGCAGGGGGTGGTGTTCAGTCTGGCCTGCCTTGCAGACAATCGCATGGATGCTTGAGGCGTTGGTGAAGGGACGTTCGCCTGACCGCCGTCACGATGACACTCCCTGGGAAAAAGACGACCCCTTGTCCGCTTGCGTTGAGCTTCCGAAGTGCTGCCTCCTCTGGATGCAAGACGCTTTGCGATTTCCGCCGCCACCGTAATAACAAACAGGGGAGGAGGGGATTGGGCGAATGAGAGGGGGGATCAGGCCTGGTGGGCCCAAGAGGAGAACTGGAGAGGAATAAGAGGAGGGGAGGGAGGAGGAGGACGAGGACGAGGAGGCGGATGAGGGCGAGGACGAGGAGGAGCGGGGGAGGAGAAGGACGGGCGGAGAGGAAAGGAGGGGAAGAAGAGGGAGAGGGTGGGAGGAGGAGGAGGAGGAAGACCTACCGGCGCCCCCTGAGATCAAGATGGGGAGGAGGAGGTGGAGGGGAGGAAGTGGAAGAAGGGGAGGGAGAGGGGATGAGGATGAGGACGAAGAGGGGCGAGGACGAGGGGGGGAAGGGGAGGGTGAGGACGCGGCGGACGCGGATCAGGCGAGAGGCCTACCGGCGCCCCTCCCCATGCAGGTGAGATCAGGAGGAGGAGGAGGAGAAAGCGGAGGAGGAGGAGGGGGGTGAGGATCATGATGAGGAGGAGGAGGTGCGGGGAAGCTCACCCCTATCTATACCGCGCGGGGGAGGCAAATGAGATTCTAATCACGATGATGATGATGATGTGTATATTGTGGAGGAGGAGTCGGAGGGGGAGGAGGGCGAGGTTTTCGGTGAACGATGCAGGACAGATGATAATGATAACGCTGGCGGGCAATATCGCCATGCACAAAAGCAAGCAGAAAGACATCGCGCCCATGGACCTGCCACGGACCCGCCGTTGACCCGCCATTGACCCGCCGTTGACCCGCCGTTGACCCGCCGTTGACCCGCCGTTGACCCGCCATTGACCCGCCGTTGACCCGCCACATCTTGCTCGCGCGCCTGGGCGCTGCATCGGCGGCTGGCGGATTAAGGGAGATTGGGCAGAACACAACAAAACGCTCGGCTTGGCGTCGTGGCAATCGACTTTCCAACCTTGTCAGTTCTGCTCGAGTCCGAAATGCGAACTCCACAGCATGAACGGCGTGCTGGCCCATGATCATATCCCGTGGCCGATGCGGACTGAACACGAGTATGAATCGTCGTGCAGCCAGTGTGAACGAAAGGTCCCCATAGAAAGCGAGCGCGATAGATGGCTTGTTCTGTCAAACACGTCGTGGGTAAGAAGTAAGAAGCTGGGCGGGAGGGTGGTGGCCAGGCCCATCGTCGTATCAAACATTAGCTTGGAGGCTGGGGATAGGATCGAACCCTCGGTCGACGTGCCCGACATTGGGAATATACACAATATCGCACTTCCTTTCACAATCACGTTTTGGAGGCCAAGACTATCAGGCACCGCTGTAATTGACCCTGTGTCGCATCGGTGCCCTCTATTCAACACATCTCTTTCAAGCAATCCTGTGCGCACGCTTGCAATAGATTCGCTCCACACGTTGTATTATGGTCCGTGCCAACGATGGACGGCCTCCGCGTGCTGGCGTTTGATTTTGAAGAACCCGTGGGGGTGCCAGGGGACCGTGGAACAAAAGAAACAATTATGTATTAATCGTTTAGTTGCAGATCTACGGTACTGGGAGTCTGCAAAAGACATACCGTGGGAGCGGCGCGTGAGCACACTTACGTCTGGGATGTTGGGCGATTCTGCTGATTGTACGGAAGCTAACTTTGCGCACCCTGGAGGGGTCCTGAAGGCCAAGGCTGGCGAGATCGGAGTCATCATGGAGTTTGCGCTATTCAAGCTGATGGAATGTGGTGGGGGCAATGTTTTCGGGGATGCGTTTATCGCGGCTGGGTCTGCTCTGTCGCAGTTCCTGGGGTCGATTCGGACCATGAACCACGTTGTCTCGCAAGCTCAACGAGATAACCTCGTTGAGCTCGCATGCGTATTTCTTCGGGCTTGCGATGCTTCGGGCCTCAAGCACGTGCCAAAACATCACCTTATAGTACATCTAGCCGACAGGACAGATTGGCATCGAATACGGGAGTGCATGGGGCGCAGCACGGTGGAAGGGGTGAAGGGGGGGGCATGCGGGCATAGTCCAATAGATCGGGCCGCGGTTCGGTCGCCCTGCGTCGACATGGGCGGGCGAGCGCGGCTGCCGAGATACATGTGCAGGACACCGTGCCAGACGCCCGACCTACCGGACTCGCCCCGCGGCCAGCATTGTAATTCTGACGTTCTGTAGGACTGTGTTCCATGGGTCCCCAAAGCTGTACACGACCTTCACAGACGAGGGTCTGAACGTTTGCCTCAGAAATCTCGCCCAGTTCGCGCACAGAGCATCGCTGGAGATTCGCAGATTCGCCATGTTTGACATTCATGGCAGGCTCAATTTGAATGCTCTGATTTTCGGCGCTGGAGCGGGGACGCTTCCGCTTCTGCCAGGAGCTTAGCGGAGCAATGGCGGGGGCCGCTTCGTTCCTGTTGGCACTGTGTCTCTTTCGGGCCGCGCAGTGCTCACCGTTCGAGCTCACCGAGGTGGACTTGGTGAGGGTGCGCATCGCTCAAGCTATCAGCTCGGAGTTCGACCGCGAGGAGCCGTTGATCCTCGACAGTGGCATCAACATGCCTTTGCTTCACCGCGTGACTGGCAGGTTGCACACAGTGACTCCCGCAATTCATCGTTGCCTTCACTTCCTCGAGGTGTTCAGCGGCAGCTCTAGCATTGCGATTCAATTGAAAACCAAAGGATGGCACACGTGTGCCGTGGAGAAGCTGTCTGGCCGATACCGCGATGACGTCGGTACAGTCGAGGGCTTCTGCTTCGTGGCCGTGAGCATCGCCTCGATTTTAGCCTTCGGGAACGCTTGGTTTTCGCCCCAGTGTTCGACGTGGATTAACTGCAGCAGGGGCGCGACCAAGAGGAGCTTCGAGTTCGCTTTCGGCAACTGTTCTCGGGATGACGTGCGCGTGGCCAACTGCCTCGCGTTTCTCACGTGGGGAGGGGGTGTCTCCGTGCTGGCCAGTTGCATACATTAGAACTTTCGTGCGCACGGTGGCGTTTCATGCAGCACGAGTGCCACGCGCAAAAGACAAACATGACGACGATGATGATGAGGAGAAGGATAAGGAGGATGAGAAGTAGGAAGGCAGTCGAGGATGAGGACGAGGCAGGGTGAGAGTGACGACACGACGACGGCTAGTGAACCACATGCGTGCGCAGGGGAGCGACACGTCGGCGAGCGCGCCATGCGGAAGTGAGAAGTGTTCCCCCTTCTTTCCGTCCCTGTCCACGCTCTCCCCACCTCCGCTTCCTCCAATTCCTCTTCCTTCCCAGCTCCGCACCCTTCACTTCCTGATCCCTTCTCACCGTCGCTCTCTATAATGGTTTCGCATGGGTGGGAGGGAGGTCCTGGCTACTTGGGCTATGTGTGGTCAGGAACGTGTACGCCTGCGTTGAGCAACCCATCGGCTCGATCTTGTATCATATGCCAGATGTGCGGTCCACGCTTGACATGTTTCACTTCATCCGTTGTGTCACATATGCGGGGCGCTACGGTGGCGAGAGCCGCAAGCCGCTCGAGATCTACACCACGTGGCCGAGAGCTCTGTGGGACGAGTTCCTGGCTTGCACGCAGAAGGAAGCAGACGACACGCTCAAAGAAAACGCTGGGGGGGGGGTTATAATGAGGAATCGAGTGGATGGGGGACATGTGTGACGGGGGGGTGGGGGAACTGACCACGGCAAAGGGGTGTGAAAGAGAGAGGGTGACGAGCGGAGGGAGATGGAGAGGGCTGAGAAGGGATCAGGGGGAGGGAGGGATCGAGGGAAGATGATGGGAGGGAGGGGACGGGGGCAAATCAAACCCACAGGCGACGCGCGCCGACGATTAGCAGAACCCGCCCCTTCATGGCACCCTCGGCTCCCCATCGGGCGCCCTGGGCAAGGGCGGATTCTGGTGATCGTCGGGGCGCGCCGCCTGCCCTTGAAGGCGATAGGATCGCCGCGCCCCCCTCTCCGGTTGCCCGCCCCCGTCGCCCCCCTCAAGACCCGCCCCGCACGATTATGGTTCCTCAGGCTGCTGACGTCAAACCGCTCTACCGGAACACCCCTCGGAGCCAACCCGCTGCTGCTGCTGAACCTGGACGTCAGGCCTGGTGGGGCGCTAAGCAGGGCGTGTGGGTATCGAAATCGAAGCACCAGAAGCCGAGCGAGCAGTACCCAGCAGGCTTGACGACTCAGATTTCCCGAGCTGTCATCTTCGCCTTCCAGAACCAGGCAATCAAGTATGGAGCCGCTATTGAGTCCGACTAGCCTCTCGCGCTGCGCGGGGATCCCTTGCAATCACCGCCCTTGACCCGCCATTGACCCGCCAGTGACCCGCCATTGACCCAGCGTGACCCATCCATCGCATGGGGGCGGGCCCTCGCGGGTCAACGCTGGGTCAACGACGGGTCAACGGCGGGTCAACGGCGGGTCAACGGGTGGCCCAGCTGCTGTGCGCAATCACTTTAGTTGCGTCTTCGAATCTGTTTCAATTGCGCGGAGGTGCGCGCATGCAAGAGCCTCCGACCGACGTTTCTGCCAGAGCCCCAGTTGCGCGAGAAGCAGGCGGTGACAGCAAGCAGAGAGGCCGAGGGCAAGTCCCATTCGAGAATGGGGAGTTCGGAAGAGGGGGAAGAGGGGGAGGGAGAGGGGGGGGGCATCACGAGGAGGGGAGAGGAGGAGGAGAGGGGGGGACAAGAGGAGGAGGAGGAGCAGCAACAAGATGAGGAGGATGAGTGATATGAGGAGCAGGCGGAGAATGAGAAGGAGGAGGAGAAGGAGAAGGAGAAGGAGGAGGAGGAGGACGAGGAGGGAACCCCAGTGGGAATTCGATCTGCAGGGATGTGCTCAAACGTCAGAGATGGGGCGGAGCGGGAACGGCTGCGCGCATGGCCGTGCACGTGGCCCCCATGGCGGCATGAACCGTTGACGTGGATCGAGGCTGGGGCCGTGCCGTAACCCTCCACCCTCTCCCCCTGCCCTATCGCGTACCCGCCGTCGACCCAATCCGCGATGGATGAGGCGAGGGGCGCGAGTGGGCGAGGGTAGTGGATCGAAGGTTACGGCGCGGCCCCAACCACTGGGAGCTGGCGCTCGGCATTCGGAGGGTTGCCAACACGAGCCGTCGATATCGCGTGCTTGGCCTCGACCGACTGATCAGGGGGGTTCTGGGGCAGGATTCACCTCCTCCAAACCCGTCCTCGTCCTCCCTCCTCCACCTCCTCCTCCTCCTCCTCCCCCTCTTCCTCCTCCTCGTCCTCCGATCCCCCCCTCCCTCTCCTCCTCCTCCTTCTCCTCCTCTTCCTCCTCCTCCTCCTCGGTCGGTCGGTCGGTCGGAACCTAAGGGCTGTAAAAATGAAGCCCAGTCTGAAAAGGTGGCGAGGAAAAGGGTGGGGCAGTCCAGCAACGAGAGAATTAAGAGGAGCACGCATCGTCCGCCTCTCCCAGATGGGAGCTGGAACAGCCACACGCATCCCTAGCGACAACTAGGCAAGGAGAGGACACCGTCGTAGAAGCGTGGGAAAGCCACGCCGTGTCGGTGCCACACAAGCCTGTCGGAACGACGACGGACAAGGAGGAGACCAGATCAAACCACAAGGAATGTGGGATGAGGGGATGGGTGCACAAGCTTCCCCCCCCTACTGGTCTGCTGACGTTCGGGACACCAGTAATGTCACTTTCCAGAGTAGGCCAATGAGTAGCAAGCAACCTGAGCCTGCATCCTCCCTCCGCGGGGGGGGGGGGGGCAAGGAAGGTAGAGACACGCTGCTGGTGCGAAAGGGGCATCAGAGGGTCAAGACTCCAACCCGACACGTGGCCATTGAAAGAGGGGGGAGGGTGTAACCAAACCGCGGCAATCCCCCGAGCCCACGCCTCATGCATGAGAGCGCACATCCCCAAGTAAAAAGCGTTGTCCTGCTGCACCAACCCCCAACGCTGCTCACTGAGAGTGTCAAGCCCCCAAGGCTGGACGGGGGATCGCAACATGGCCTTGGGCCCTCTAAGGCGGTGTGGCCACATGGTCTGCAAGGAGGGAGCACAAATGATGGCAGCGATCCTGCCTTGACGCATGGCGCTGCACCAGAAATCAGCTTCGGACGTCCACGCGAGCCCCCTCCATTCAACCCTAATCAAGGGCATGTCACTACCCTGCCCCCCCTGCTCCCAGGCTTTCGCCAGGCCACACAGACAATCATCACCTTTAGCGATCACCAGAACAACTTTGTGAACGCAAGCGGGGACGGGGGTGACAACAAGCGGGGGAGGGGCCCAAACAGGGGCAGGGGCGGCAGCCGCAGGGGTAAGAACGGCCCGCGGGGGAGGGGGACCAAGCCATTTGAGGGCAACGGGGGGGCCATGGATGCGAACGGGGGCCCTGCGAGCAAAGTTATCGGGCATCCCTTTAGCACGATGCTGTTGCTGGGACAACTTGGCTTCAGCCCTAGCTTCACAGAGCTCCTGGGGGGTAGGGCGGGCAGGCCGGGCTAAGATGCTCAGAAAGCAGGCCTTAGCAGAGGAGAAGTGTTTCGCCAGCCTAGCGGGGCCCTCGAAGTCCCTCATACACACATTGCAAACAGAGCCCACCGCAAGGTCGTAGGGAGTCTGACCGTTTTTGTGCCTCTTAGACATGTGCACCCTCATGGTGCGTGCGCACTCAGCAACAAAGCCACACTCGTTACAAACAAAGGCAGGCACCCTAGGGGGGGGAGGAGGTGATTCCAGGGGGGTGCCCCCACAGCAGTCACGAATATGCCTGGAGGCCAGAAGCACAAGGTGGGCGGTGCTGGATCGTCGCTTGGCTCGCAATGTAGCCAGGCGAAGAAGCTGGATGTACCTGCGCGGTTGCTCGCGCGCGAGACGCACCCAGGTCGGGAGTGGGTCGACCTGGTGGCACGGGCGCTCAGAGGGGGTGAGGAGAGAACAAGCCCACTTCACACTGTCCCTAAGCACGAGCGGCCAACCGAAATCCTCAGCCATCTCGATGTCCAAGAGCACCCGAAGCAAGGGGGGGGAGAACTGAACCAGCCTCGGAAGATATCTGAGCCTGCAGATGTGCCCAACTTCCGAGATGCAAATCCTGTCAGAACGGGCCAAGATATCGGCATAGCCATGCTTCTGCTCCTCACCATTCTTTCTAAAGGGAAGTCCCTGGGCGCTGCGATAGATGGCCTCATGCGCCAGCCGAACCTTGTTCTCGAGGGCAACGGTGAGCCTAGGCCAGGTAGCCACAGCATAAAGAAGGCGAGAAGCCCCCAGGGCTTCGGCGTACACGGTTTTGCGACCCAGGGAAAGCGCGGCCCTGGGAGCAACGGCCTTGCGAATGGGCCTGAGGGCCCCAAAGGTGGAGGTGCAGCGCAAGTGCACCTCGGGCCCCATCCCTCCATTGTCCTGAATCATAGCCCCGAGGCAGCGATGGGTGCGCACAACTTCAATCTCCATCTGGAACCGCCCCGACTTGAGAGCAGGGGTGGACATGCCAAAGTGCTCACCTCGAAGCTTCACCGAACCTTGACCCCTAAAGCAAAGCATAGCTTTAGTCTTGCAAGCATTGGGGACTAGACCCCTCTCAAAGCAAGCACGGAAGACTTCCTCAGCCATGGTGAGGACAGAGGGAACGAGACGACCAGCTTTCTCCACGGCCAGAGCAGAGGTGAGATCATCAACATAGGAGACAGAACAGTGGGGATAATGGTGGTCGCCTGACAACGCAAACAGCAACGGAGCAGGGGGCGGGGTCCAAGCAAGTTGTTCGTTGGCCAAAGACCTTTCCACATCCTTCTGAATGCCAGAAAAGACAACATTAAAGTTATCCGAAGCGAGCACGGTCCCAGGGCGGGTGCCAGAGCCTGGCAAGGCAACCGAAGGAGAGTCAGGCACTTTCCAAAACGATCCCCTCTGCGAATCTTTGAGAAGGGCGAGGACCGCAGGGACGTCCACAACACGATCCAAAGCTCCAGGCTCCTGAAGGGTGGCTTTGAGGCCAGTCAACAGAAGGGGGGGGATGGGGAGGTCGTCCAAGGTGTCCCGAAGCAGTTGCTCCTCCCCAGGCAGCTGCAACGCAATCTGTTTCAAGGTGGTGTAGAAGGCCGAATGCAGGTCCAGGAAGAGGAAACCCGTGCTTCGCTTGCACTTCTCAGCCACCGCCGAGAACTCACGCAAAAAATGAATGGCATTCTCACAAGACCTGCCAGGGAGCCCCCCACACTGAATCACAAGCATGCAACGCTCAAAGTACCCCCACGCAAGCTCCCTGATGTGCCGATGGTAAAGCTTGCCAATGACGTTGGCTTTGAGGATGCTGCGCTGATTCTCTTTGGCCGCAACCAAGCCCTTACCCTTCCAAAAATACGTAACAAACCCAGCCTTGAAAGAGAGCGGTTCCTTATCAGCAATAGTGCTCTTGACAAGGAGGGGCAAAAGAAGCTGGGCAACCTCAGCGGGAGCCACTCTTCCAAGATCAGCCCTCACTCCATCAGGTCCAGGGGCCCTATGCGGTTGAGCCTTCCTGATCGCACGCTCGAGTTGATACCGCGAAATCAGAACGTCCCCAGGGGTGACGAGGGGGTCAGGAGGCATCAGGCCTTCGACGACATGGGCGGGCCCCCTAGTGGCCTTCGTGAGGGGGGGGAGAGCATTGTAATGATCAACAATGGCATGAATGTCGAGAAGCTTGGCATGCTCAACTTTGGCAAAATGCTGGTGCATGCAATCAGCCACTGCCTCCTTGGACACAAGAGCTTCCCCATCGTTCCCCATCATGATGGGTTCCGTGCGGGGGCACTTCGCAGACCTACCCCCAAAGCGAAGCAAGGTGTCAAGATGCTGCCACTCGTGCAGTGGCTGTCTCCCGTCAATGGACACCTTGACGGACACCGCCTGTTGATCAAGGAAAGAGGTCTTATCTTGCTCAAGAAGGGCCCCCACCGAAACCTGAGACTTGGTGAGGAAATCCACCAGCCCGCTAAGAAGCGTGAACACAGGCGTGTGGGGCAGGAAGGCTTCACACAGGCGAGTGCGCAGCACGCACCAAAGCGCCCACCACCGACTTGGGGGATGGTTGACGGCCTCAAGGTGCAGGTCGCCTCTGATGCATCTGCTAGCCAATCTAGCAATCACAGCCCGTTCACCAGGGCCCTCCTGGCCTTGGCATTTTCCCTCCCGGGCCACCCTCACGGGCCCCACCCTCGGGCCACCCTCACGGGCCCACCCTCCCGGCCCACCCTCCCGGGCCACCCTTCCGGGCCATCCTCCCGGGCCACCCTCCCGGCCCACCCTCCCGGGCCACCCTCCCGGGCCACCCTCCCGGGCCACCCTCCCGGGCCACCCTCCCGGGCCACCCTCCCGGGCCACCCTCCCGGGGCCCTCCCCCTCCCAGGCCACCCTCCCCCACCCTCCCGGGCCACCCTCCCGGGCCACCCTCCCGGGGCCCGGCCACCCTCCCGGGCCACCTCCCGGGCCACCCTCCCGGGCCACCCTCCCGGGCCACCCTCCCGGGCCACCCTCCCGGCCCACCCTCTGGGCCCACCCTCCCGGGCCCACCCTCCCGGGCCCACCCCCCCGAGCCCTCCCTCCCGACCCCCTCCCGAGCCCACCCTCCCCACCCTCCCTCACCCTCCCGGGCCCACCCCTCCCGGGCCACCCTCCACCCTCCCCGGGGCCACCCTCCGGGCCCACCCCCGGCCCACCTCCCAGGCCACCCTCCCGAGCCCCCCCCCGGGCCACCATCCCGGGCCACCCTCCCGGGCCCACCCTCCCGGGCCACCCCACCCTCCCGTTCCGAGCCATGGGCCACCCTCCCGGGCCACCCTCCCGGGCCACCCTCCCTAGGGCGACGAGATCTATGCATATCCACTGCTCCTGGCCAGGCCAATCCTGGGCCCAGGAGCGGTGTATACGCCCTCCGGCCTGGCCAGGGAGGCATATACACAGCCACCCTCCCGGGCCTGGCCTGGCCCTCCCGAGCCCACCCTCCCGGGCCCACCCTCCCGGGCCACCGTCCCGGGCCCACCCTCCCGGGCCCACCCTCCCGAACCCACCCTCCCGGGCCCACCCTCCCGCGGGCTACCCTCCCGGGCCACCCTCCCGGGCCAACCTCCCGGGCCCCGGGCCACCCTCCCAGGTCCACCCTCGGGGACCTTCCCGAGCCACCCTCCCGGGCTACCCTCCCGGGCCACCCTCCCGGGCCACCCTCCCGTGCCCACCCTCCGGGCCACCCTCCTGGGCCACACCCTCGGCGACCCTCCAGGCCACCTTCCCGGGCCACCCTCCCGAGCCACCCTCCCGGCCAGGACCACCCTCCCGTGCCCACCCTATCCCGGGCGATCCCGGGCCACCCTCCCGAGCCACCCTCCCGAGCCACCCTCCCGGGCCACCCTCCCGGTCCCCACCCTCGGGGACCCTCCCCGGCCACCTTCCCGGGCCACCCTCCCGGGCCACCTTCCTGGGCCCCACCTCGGGGACCCTCCCCGGCCACCCTCCCGGGCCACTCTCCCCGGCCTCCCTCCCGGGCTCACTCTCCCGGGCCACCCTCCCGGGCCCACCCTCCCGGGCCACCCTCCCGGGCCACCCTCCCGGGCCACCCTCCCGGGCCTCCCTCCCGGGGGCCGCCCTCGGGAACCCTCCCGGGTTACCCTCCCGGGCCACCCTCCCGGGCCACCCTCCCGGGCCACCCTCCCGGGCCCACCCTCCCGGGCCCACCTTCCCGGGCCACCCTCCCGGGCCACCCTCCCGGGCCACCCTCCCGGGCCACCCTCCCGGGCCCACCCTCCCGAGCCCCCCTGGGGGACCCTCCCGGGCCACCCTCTCGTCGTCGTCGTCGTCGTCGTCGTCGTCGTCGTCGTCGTCGTCGTCGTCGTCGTCGTCGTCGTCGTCGTCGTCGTCGTCGTCGTCGTCGTCGTCGTCGTCGTCGTCGTCGTCGTCGTCGTCGTCGTCGTTGGCGGCGGCCCTTGGAAAGGGAGGCGGGGGCACCAGACGCCCCGAGAGCCCAAAACAGCCGAAAAGCCTGGAACCGGATCGCTGCGAACCGCAGGCGAATCGAACCCTCAGGGCCCCATCCTCGGAGACCCCACCCTCCCGGGCGCCACCTTCCCGGGCCACCCGGGCCACCCTCCCGGGCCACCCTCCCGGGCCACCAGGCCACCCTCCCGGGCCCACCGTCCCGGGCCCACCCTCCAGGGCCACCCTCCCGGGCCACCCTCCCGGGCCCACCCTCCCGGGCCACCCTCCGGGGCCACCCTCCAGGGCCACCTTCCCGGGCCACCCTCCCGGGCCCACCCTCCCGGGCCACCCTCCCGGGCCCCCCTCCCGGGCCACCCTCCCGGGCCCGCCCTCCCGTGCCCACCCTCCCGGGCCACCCTCCCTGGCCACACGCTCGGGGCCACCATCCCGGGCCCACCATCCCGGGCCACCCTTCCAGGCCACCCTCCCGGGCCACCCTCCCGAGCCACCCTCCCGGGCCACCCCATTCTCCCGGGCCAACCTCTCGAGCCCACCTTCCCGGGCCACCCTCCCGGGCCCACCCTCCCGGGCCTACCCTCCTGGGCCACCCTCCCGGGCCACCCTCCCGGGCCACCCTCCCGAGCCCACCCTCCCGCGCCCACCCTCCCGTGCCCACCCTCACGGGCCACCCTCCCAGGCCACACCCTCGGGTAATTACCCTCCCGGGCCCACCCTCCCGGGCCACCCTCCCGGGCCCTCCCGGGCCACCCCCCCGAACCTTGAGACTCCAAGGTCGATCTATAGTGCGGGGTCGAACTATAATGCGGGGGTTATACTTTTCTGCGGGTCGAACTATAGTTCGGGCGCGCCGAAAATAGTTCGACCCGCCGTTTTGGGGCAAACGGGGCTTCAGCGCCCATGCTCGCGCTCGCCCCACTGGGAGGGGTCCAACATATATTTGAGCCGACAGCAATGAATGACAACGATACACACAGAAGCGTTCTTTTCAAAGCATGCGCACAATCGGCTGGCCGCAGAACTTAGAGATGCATGCCACCGAAAACGCTCTCATGGACCTCCTTTGGCCCCTCCTTCGGCCAAATGCAGCTACAGATCCACCGAAATCCTCATCCCTATAGTTCCAGTGCTTCGCTGGTTCACCGCCGCCCATGCACAGCTCCAGAAACATGTGCATTTTAGGCTTCACTTTAAAATGGGCAGGAAGCGCGTCTTGCAAAGCGGCCGTCTGCGTGGCAAACTTACTCGAATGCTCTCTAAGAATGTCCACAGCAAATGGGTGATTGTCAGAGAGTGCCTCGTAACACCGACATAAGCTTTTCATCCCTGCGTGAATGGACGATTCTACAGCTGCCCGCTCGTCGACGCCATTCCTCCTATCAAGGAAAGCCTCCGCCATCTCCAATGCCCATGGAACCATGTGCCTGAGCATCCCCGCGCCGCACCTCATCTTAGCCGTCGTTGCTTTTTTTCCTTTCACAACGCCCCGCGTCAGTCTCGATAGGCGGCTGGTCTTCTCACCTGGCGGCTGCCTGTCGTAGAACGCCATCAAATGACCATGTAGTGTGGAGACGCGGCCTTTCTGGGTAGTTCCAGCCACCTTTTTGTGCGTTACAAGATACCATAGCAAGCCCCCTATGAAGTCAGCCGCTACTCCAAGATCAACAACGTGTAACCAATCTAGCTTCAGCAACTTCTCGTTCGCATACGGCACTTGGAAGAGAGGGCACACCTGCTCGCCTGAAACGATAATCTTCGCAAGGACTTCTGGCCATGTGCGTCGGTGCGTTCTCCACGGCGCGTCTCTCCCAGTCTGCGATTTCACCTGCGGGGAGTAGCCAAAAACACTCCTCCTCCTCCTCCTCCTCCTCCACCCCTCCTCCCCCTCCTCCTCCACCCCCCCTGAAGGGGCCGCAAAACGACGACGACGCACCCCCTCCCAGAGGGGATTTCCTTCCTCCCCTGATGTGTTGCGCTCCCATGGCCTCGTCCTTCTTGATGTTGCACAGGAAGCATACTTCGTCATCTTGCCAGCCAGGTAGCTTGAGCACCTCCTTCATCATCTTCCAGTCCCCTTTGATCTGGCAAAGCACTCCGCCAATTGGTAGGGTTGCATCGGCCACTTGTCGGCGCTTCCTCCAGGCGTCCTGCGCGCCGAAGGGAGAGCCGTCGTGCCGTGCCGCCGGCCAGCGCTTCGCAGCCAAGTGAACAAAGCTCCACTGCACCACTGCAAAAACATCATCAAATGTGTTGGGGCCCACGTGCTCTTTGAGGAACGCTGCGATTGGGACCCGCAGGTTTTTCCAGCGCCCCGCAGCCCCTGGCAACATGAGGCTGATGATCTCTGCGCTCATCGATCGGTCCCAGAAGCAAGGGACCCCGTCCTGCCACACGCCCAGGGCCACCAGGTCGTTGCGACCACTCTCCGCCCTTGCTCTTTGCACGTGGCGCAGAGACACGCCGTCGAGACTCGACGTCTCCAGTAGCACGCTCCGCTCGCCAAAATGATGAAGTTGATGAAGTATTTCGTGAGGAAGCATCATCGCTAAGTCCATCAGTTGTTCTGTTTCAGACTTGGGGTCCCAGCCCCTCACCTGGCAGTGATAGAGCGGAGGCCACCCTTTCCTGAAGAAATCCCGCCTGAACTTCCTGGCAGCGTTTTTCATGCCCGACGTTGACTCCGTAGTGTGCAGGTCGGAGAGACCTGTCGCAGATGCAGAGACGCAGTCATTGATCAGCTGAGCGCCGCGCTGCCCGCTGACCACGTTGCTGCTTATCAGGTCCTGCACGTTCGCTCTCAGCCGCCTCTCCGGCGGCAAGCCCAACCTGTCATAAGGCAACCGCCGCCTGGAAAGCATCCCGCGGGGCCCGCGGGAGACAGGCGCGAGCGCGGCGGCCTTGAGCCACTGCAGTGGCTACGGACATGCGCGGATGAGGCAAGGGGCCCTTGCCCTTTCCCGCGCCCCTCCTCCGCGCCCTCCTTCAATCCCTTTCATGCCCCTCCCCTCCTGCTACTCCCCTCCTGATGATACCAAGCCCCCCTCCCCCCCGCCCCCCCCTCCCCCCACGCCCCTGCGATGAGGGGGGCTTCTTTACTGGCAAACCCAGAAACACGCGGCCCCTCACGAAGGGGCACCCCTGGCAGAGGAAGCGGCAAGTTCTCGTTTTCCCACGGGCGTCGGAAAAGGCAGCGCTGCATGCGCGTCGTCGGGCGAGGCAGAGCATCTCAAACCCTACTGCATGCATGTAATTGCTGATATGGAGATGTAGATGTAGGGTCCGCAGCTCAATGAGGAACTCTTAGAGCTTGACTAGGGCCGCAGCTCAATTGATGCCCTCGACATGCGCTCGTGTGTGTGTTGTAGGCGGCCTGGACCTCATTCTTCAGCTTATCGTACATGTCCGTGTCCTTGCCGACAGAATCAGCGCCCTCAATTTTCGCAATCAGAACCTCCATCGCCGTCTCGTGCTGGTCCGCATTGTCCACGCACTTCTTGCACTCATTGGCCCAGTTCTGGAAGCTCAGACGGTCCTTCTGATCCTGATCCCCAGCCTTCGCGAGCAACTGATTCTTCGTGTGCTTTAGGACCTTCAGCTCCTTCTGATACTTGACCAGCATTTGCCTTGGTAGGGATCATAAACAAGCAATGCGCCGACATGCTTTTCAACGCAAACAACGCACGACAGAACGGATACGAACCAGTTTCTATCGCCATCCCCTCCAGGAGGGGCGGCGGGGGCGTGGCGGGGGAGAGGGCCCCCCTCTGGGAGGGGTCTGGCAGAGCACCAGAGATGGAAGGGCAGGGGGCGGCTGCCGAGGACGGCGCGCGATCTCGTCCTTCTTACTCACGATCTCTGGCCAGTGCGGATTCTCGATCTTCACCTCGCCGCCCCCACCCGACCCCGAAGCGCTGGACGACGGGAGCTCGGCCATCCTGATGCCTGCAGCTTCGAGTTGCTTCAGGTTCTTCAGGTTGGACGTCCCCTTGAAGGTGCGCGAGTCCTTCGTCACCAGCTGGTCATCGTCCATGTTGCGCTCGACGAAGTACCACTCCTTCCACAGAGGCCTGTCCTTGACATCTTCCTTGATGGGGAATTCTTCTTTGGTGCCATGCTCTTCGCTGTTCTCCTCCCACCATTCCTGCACGAAGGCAGTGGCTTCCTGGATGTTCGCAAAGTCTTTGATGGTGAGGTTCTTGAGGGCCAGTGCCTGCGATACATTCCGGTACCCTTTCTTGGCAGAGCGCGTGTGCACCTCTTCATTCGTGCATCTCTCTTCGAAGGTGGCCAACCAGTCAAGTGTCTTATCCTTGTCACTCGCGAAGGTCTGCAAGAAACGCTTCCGATCGGCTGGGTCCTTCATCCCGTTCCAAAGCGCCTGGGCTGCTCTGGCGGATTCTGCTGTGCTCGTAGGTTTCCCGCTGCCGTCCTTCTTCTCCGACTGGTACTTGAGCCACGCCCTCATCTTGTCGGCCTCCTGCTTGTCGAGCCCGTGCCCCTTCGGGGCCGCCTTCGACTTCTTCGCCGCTGGTGCGCCCTGGCCCTCGATCTTCGTCTTCGGCGCCATGCTGCACAACGGTGTGAGGAGAGTGCCCAGCAGGAGCAGAGGAGAGACTACTCCTGGGGCGGGCATGGCTGCCGCGGGACTGACCCCTGAAATTTGGGATACAGCAGCAAAATCGAAATGCCCTGCGGCAGCCGAAACGCCTGCGAATGGCAAGTAGATCGTCGGGGGCCTTCCCCGCGCACTTCAGTGGTGCGTGTGGGTGTGGTGTGGTGCTGTGGGTGTGGCGTGTGTGGTGGTACATTTCAGTATCGTCGAGCCTTCCCCTCAGCCAGGGGTTCGTTTCTCTCCCCTCGAAGGGGCTCGCAACCCACGCGGTCGCCTCCTCCCCCTCGAAGAGAAGGGGTGCTACCTCATCAGCGGTGAGGCGGGGAGGGGGAGGGGGTGTGCCAGGGCCTCCCCCTCAGTAAGGGGTGCGCGCCCCCTCAAAAAGGGGCACCCCCCTCTCTGGATTGCTTTGCGCGGCAGGCAAGCACAGGGGCCCGAACGACTCACCCATGATGCAATGCTACTGCTCCCCCCTGCTGCCCCTGCTCACACTGCCCCCCCTCATTAAAGGGGCTCACCCTCAGTAAAGGACGGCGGTGCCCCTCCGCAAGGGGCCCGTCAAAGATGTTTCAGGGGCTCCCCTCAATCAGGAACACCGCGCCCCCCAACCCCCCTAGGGGGCCCGTCAGATACGGCTCAGCCCCGCCCCCTCCCCCCCCACCCTCAGCCAGGGGCGTTTCGCCCCTCAGCGGGACTCGTCTGGCCCCCATGCAGCGAGGGGGGGTGCACTGCAAGCGACCTTGAGAGAGATTCTCTTAAGAGAATTCTCTTAAGAGAATTCTCTTAAGAGAATTCTCTTAAGAGAATTGTTGGTTTTGCCTGAGACATCCACACAATTCTCTTAAGAGAATTCTCTTAGAGAATTCTCTTAAGAGAATTCTCTTAAGAGAATTCTCTTAAGAGAATTCTCCAAAGAGAATTTCCCCTTAAGATAATCGGTTTCGTGATCGCCCGTCCCCTCTGCCAGGGGCAGCCGCGCGCGCCCCTGCAATGAAGGGGCCGCAGTCAATCAGAGCCCCCTTAACCCGCACCGCCTCTATTCTGGCGCGAGAGGCCGCGCAAATGTATATGGATGTCGGCGCCGTCGCCGACGCGGTCGCCCCGCGGCTCAGGGCGCGCCGTCCTGGGGCGGATGGGGGTGCAGGAGGAAGATTGACAAGGAGGAAGAGCAGAAGCAAGAGGGATATGGACAAGGAGGAGGGCGGGCGACAAGCAGGAGCAGGAGGAAGAGTGACCAGGAGGATGGAGAAGCGGTCCTAGCCCCTCTTAGAGGTCGCCCTCGGGCGCTTGCCCTTGTCCTTCTCAGTGTCCTTGTCCTTGTCTTTGCTGCCCCTCCCTCCTTTCGAGGGTCTGCCCTCCGCCTGGTCCGCGCGGGGCCTTTTTTTTTGCTTTGGGCTCCTTCTTTTTGTTGTCTGCGTTCTCCGCGTCCGCCCTGGCTGCGTCCGCCGTTGCTGCGCCCGTCTCTGGCTGCTCTGGTGTTGCCGCTTCTGGCGCTGCCGTCTCTGCCGCCTGCCGCTCCTCTGCCTCTCGTTTCTGTTTCTGCTCCGCTTCCTCCTTGGCCCGCGCTGCGTCCTCCGCATCCTTGGCAGCCTTGGCCGCCTCTTCCGCCCTCCGTGCGGCCGCTTCGGCAGCCAGCAGCCTCGTCCTCGCCTGCGCTTCGGCGGCCTCTGCTGCCCTCTGCAGCTCCAGGCGGGCCTCTGCCTCCCGCCTCAGCGCGGCGTCCCTCTGCTGTTGTTGCGCCCGCCTCAGGCGGATGATCTCCTGCTCTGCCCTGCGCTCCTGCTCCTGCCGAAGGCGCTCCTTGTGCCTTTCGACGCTCCTCTGCGCCGCCTCCGTGCGATTCAATGCCCGCAAGAGCCTCCGATGCTGCCTTGCGTGCTCTTCCTCTAGCCTCATCAGCTCATCAGGCTCCTCTGACTCCGCTTCCTCCTCCATGCCCTCTTCCTCCTCGCCCTCATCCTCCTCTTCTTCCTCCCCCTCTCGGGCTCCGTCGTCGGATCCGTCAACCTGCATTGCTTCGGCAGGTGCTGCCGCTGCTGCTGCTGCTGCGGGCGGGTGCTGCTGCTGCTGCTGCTGCTGCGGGGGGTCCAGCCGCTGCTGCTGCTACAGTGCTGCGGGTGGCGGGCCGATCGGTGGCGTTGGCCCCCCCTGCGGGGGCGGCGGCTGCGCTGCTGTTTCGTTCTGCTGCTCCTGTCGGGGAACGACGAAGTAAGCTCACCCCCATGAGAGGGGCCTCTTCTTGCGTTTATTCGGTCCCCCCTCGTTTATCCCCTCAAACAGGGGCCCTCCCTTCTTGGCAGCGCGGGGCAGAGGGGGGGGGGTGCGGTCCTGCAGCAGGCCGACCAAGACCGCCTCCCTGGTATCGCACCTCCGCTGCCAGTGCCTGGCAGGCGCAGAAAACTGACCAGGATAAACATTGAGAAAATCAAAACATCAAACCGACATAACTTCATTCCTCAATGTTTGAGGGTTCCCCCCTCCCCACCACTTGCACCCTTGCGTTGCCTGGCTCTGGCGACCTCGCTCTTGCCGCCCCTCCACCTCCTCCCGTTGCGGTCGCGGTCGCCGTGCTCGTGGAACCACTGGGTCGCGTGGTGTTCCTGGCACGCCTTGCCAACGCACACCGAGAAGAAGGTGTGTTTGCCGCACTGCCAACACTTCTTGCAGTTCATCTTGCGAAGCCACAAGCGGTGGGACGAGCGGGTGTACCGCTTCCTGTGGTCCTGGAAGTCCAGCATGAATTCCTCCTCCGCCTCGCTGTCGTCGTCGTCGACCTCAAAGACAGGCGCGTGCCCGTCCTGCAGGGTGTCTCTGTAAATCAATCCCTTCAGGAAGGGTCACGGGTCTCTGTGAATGAATCCCCTCAGGAAGGGGAGGTTCTATCGATAAATCCCCTCTGGCAGGGGTCTCTGTAAACGGATCCCCTTCTCTGTAAACGGATCCCCTCAGGAAGGGGCGCCTTAACCACGTGTACCCCCAGCTCCTCGTGAGGCCGCTTGCCGCCGCCACCGCCTTCTGGAGGCAGCCCGCCGCCGCAGCCGCCCGACATCATCATGCCGGAAGCCTGGGGTCCAGAACGGTTGCGGCCGAAAGTTTTTAGTCAGACTCAAAAGGCTAAAATCTGGGGGCCTCGTGGGAGGCCCTTCGGGGGGGTGAATGTAATGGAATTTCATAGGAATTCGTCCAATTTTAGACCCCCTTTTTTTGCTAAAAAAGGTGGGTCTAAAACTCGGCTGCTGGATTGATTTTTTATCGCCCAGATGGCCAAACAAGTGGCCGTCACTCTTACTTTTCTCCTCATCCTGCCCCAACTCCCCCCTTGCATTCTGCTTCCGCGCGGCCTGGAGCGCCGAGAGGCACACGATGAGCGCCCGCATGGCCGCGAGCTCGGGGCGGGGGGCTGGCCCCCAAGCGCGCTGGGCGTCAGCTCTGTCGAACGGTTGCGGATGAAGAACATGAAAGCAAATGGGAGAGGGATGGAACGAGGAGGAAACGCAATGCCACACACATAATGAGTAAGCAGACTGCCGCACCTTTGATCCCCTCCCCGAGGGGTCCCCTCTCGGAGGGGGCCGTTGCCCTGTCTTATCGCGAGTGTGCTGAAGCCCCTCTTAAGGGGTTCCCCTCTTAAGGGGTTCCATCACTCGCCAATCCATCGCGCGGTCCCCTCACGGAGGGGCGCCCCTGCGATGAGGGGGTGTCGTCTAGCACTGGAGAGGGCGCTCTGCCAACGGGTATGGCGATGGCAATGGCGATGAAGACGGTAAGGATGATGATGATGATGGATGCGATGATGAGGATGGATGCGATTAGTCGCCCAAGCGCTGTGCCACTAAGCGCTCAGCCTCCGCCTTAGCAGCTTCCTTGGTGTCAGCCACGGTGCCGTCGACCAAGGCCTTCTTCAGCTCTGCGCCGATCTCCCTGAGCGTGGCCTCGTCCAAGGTGTCCTTGTACTTTTTCCCGCCGAAACTCACAAACTGGTTCTTCTCACCGTGCGTCCGCTTCAACCCGATAGAGTGGTCCCTCTTGTAGTACATCACGCTGTACCCGCGGTCGGCGTGGCCAGCGGGGGGCCCAGCGCCGACCGAGGGCTCATCTGCAGCATCCACGGGCTCATCGGGTTCCAGCTGCTCTTCCTCCTCCCCCTCATCGTCCTGGTCCGTCTCCGTGTTCGCGGCGGCTGCACTGGGCTTTCTCATTGCAGGCTTCTTTGCCACTACATGTCCTGCTGGCTTCCCTTTTTTGCACGCTTTCGCCTTCGCCTGCGCGGCTGCCGCTCTTGCTGCCAGGAGGGCGTTGGGCTGCTCCGTCTTCTCCGTCCTGCCGTCGGGAAACACGGCATCCAAGAAACCATCGCCTCCTTTCGTCAGTGTTCCCCGCTCCTCCCTGTCTGCGAACTTCATCACCATGCACATCGGCTCGGAGTTGAAATCGAAATACGTGGCCAGGGGATCCTGGGGCGGGTCTCTCACTTGCCCCTCCCGAGCTCCCCTCCCGAAGGGGTTCGGTTACGCCGTGAAAAATCAAAACTGCTCCCCTCCCCCCCCCACCCTGCCCGCCCCCTCCGATCCTCCTTCGGGGCCGCGGCGGGCGGGTCAGCGAGCTCGACGTCCTCCTGCGACGAGAACACCACCATCGGGCTCCACGTGGCAACCTTCTGTTTCTTCCCTGCCGGTTTCGGAGGCGGGCTGATGCCGAAGGCGTTCTTGATGACATTGCGCCTGCTGCCCCCATCTGCGCTGGACGACGCGGCGGCCGTGGAAGATTTTGGAGGGTTCATCTCTATGTCGGAGCTGCTGTCGGCGCGTTTTTTGCTCTCTCCTGTGCTTGGGCTTGCCCTGCCAGGCTGCAGCCCCATTGCCACCCCAAGCATTTTTGTGTGCGCCTCCAGCTTCCCCCCCGTCTTGGCGATGTAGAACTTGTTGCAAACATGGCTGAAAGCGTTGGCCACCTCCTGGCAGAAACGCCTACACTCTTCCTGGTGCATGTTCGGCTTCTGCTTCAACACGACGTCCTGGAGGTTCTTCCATTTGACGCGTGTGGTGAGCTGCGCAAGCGGCAAGAGAAACGGCATGTTGTTCTTCATGAAGTCATCTATGCCCCCTTGCAGTTGGCATTTTTCGATGAGATCAATGTGCTGTTTCACGAGCGGCTTCAACTGTTCCTCTGTCACAGAAGAAGCCCGTATCTTCACCTCCGTCTTGCCCTTGACCATTGCCCACCCCCAGTGCGCGCAAGCAAGAGTAGCGCTATGTGCCCTCGAGCCTTCGCAGCTGCGGGATGTTGTAACATGCGCGCAATGTGATGCAGCCGATACCCCTCGCTCAGGGGACGCATGCCCCCTCACTCAGGGGATCCTTAACAATGCGCGAGCGAAGAAAAGTACGACCTGGCCAAAAATCATGGGTTGGACTATAGTGCGACCCAAGGAAAGTGCCAGGTCGATCTATAGTTCGACCCCGCACTATAGATCGACCTTGGAGTCTCAAGGTGCCGGCCCTGCCGGCCCTGCCGGCCCTGCCGGCCGCTGCCGGCCGCTGCGGGCCCTGCCGGCCGCTGCCGGCCCTGCCGGCCACTGCCGGCCCTGCCGGCCCCTGCCGGCCCCTGCCGGCCCCTGCCGGCCCCTGCCGGCCCTGCCGGCCTCGCCGGCCGCTGCCGGCCCTGCCGGCCCTGCCGGCCCTGCCGGCCGTGACGGCCCTGCCGGCCCTGCCGGCCCTGCCGGCCCTGCCGGCCCTGCCGGCCCTGCCGGCCCTGCCGGTCGCTACCGGCCCTGCCAGCCTTGCCGGCCCTGCCGGCCCTGCCGGCCCTGCCAGCCCTGCCGGCCCTGCCAGCCCTACCGGCCCCGCCGGCCCTGCCGGCCCTGCCGGCCTTGCCGGCCCAACCGGCCCTGCCGGCCCTGCCGGCCCCTGGCCTTCCCCTGGCCTGATAACCGGCTTATACCAGCAGCCCTATACCGGCCTATGCCGGTCCTACCGGCCCGGCCCACCAGCCCGTTACCGGCCCAGCCGGCCTTGCTGGACTTATTATGATGATGACGATGATGATGATGATGACGACACTGATGATGATCATGATGATGATACTGACGATTACCATGATGAGGTTGATGATGATGAGGGGAGGAGAAGGGATGGGGATGATCATGATGATGGTCATGAGGATGACCATGATGATGGTCATGAAGACGGCGAGGACGATGATGATGCTGATGATGATGGCGACGACGATGGGCAACCCAAATGGTGCCACAGGATGCGCCATAGATTGCGCCCGGAACGTGGCGGGATTTTGTTGGACCCGTCGAATATGATGCGCCATGCGTTGAATCATAGGTTGCGCCTGGAACGTGGCGGAGCCTCTCCGGACCCGTCGAATAGGTTGTGTCATAGGTTGCGCCCAGAACGTGGCGGAACCCTGCAGCACCCATCCATATCCTTAGCAACATAAGTGGGACGCCACTGAGTGCAAACACTGTTTGTTGTGTATGTAATTTTTGACGCTTCGCGTATCCCCACCAGCCCATCCAGCAACGATGCCCAGGCGAGTGGAGGTGTTGTTGTGAGAGGTTTTCGGAGGTCTCTTGGAGCCATCTGGGGGCTCTCTTGGGGTCCTCTTGGGGCCCTGTTCGGGCTCTTTTGGGGCTCTTTTAGGGCCATATTGGGGCCCTCTTGGGGCTCTTTGGGAGCGTCTGAGGGTCTCTTGGGGCCATCTTGGGCCCCATGGCTCAAAAATGAGGAAGGTTTTCTTATGTCCCCCCCCTCGGGGGTTCAAAAAGGGCGTATCGGGGCCCTCTTGGGCCGCTCTTGGGCCGCACTTGGGCCGCTCTTGGGCCATCATGGGCCATCTTGGCAGTTCTAACCTCTCGGGCCCAGTGGAGGGGGTAGCCTGAGCAGGGGTAGGAGGGGTTGTGGAAAGAGAGAAGACAAAACTCGTTAACCCACCTACGCCCAGAGGGCTGGTGGGATTTCATTTGGACATCCGCGAAGTTTTTTAGGTTATCGCACAATTGCGCAACCACTCAAACGCAAAGCCGTACACTTATTTAATCGCTTCGCTCATTCCGCCGGCCCATATCGCATCGTTGGGGCTGCGTGGTTGTGTGGGGCTGAAGCCACTCGGATGGCTGATGGGGTCTCGTGGGCGGCTTCTCGGGGGCGTCTTGGGGGCGTTTTTTGGGCCTCCTGGGGGCCTCTTAGGAGCTTCCTGAGGGCCTCTTGGGGGATTCTTGGGGCCTCTTTGGGCCTTTTGGGGCCCTCTTGGGGCGGAGTGCTCGGATTTTCGGATCGCGTCCCCCCTCTTGGGGTCCTCTTGAGGCCATCTTGGGCGCCTCTTGGGCCGTCTTGGGGGCCTCTTGGGCCGTCTTGGGCGGCTCCTGAGGGCCTCTTGCGCAACCGCTCAAACGCAAAGCCGTGCACTTATTGGCTCAAAGAAGACGGTTCGCATTTCGCGGCGTCCAACGAACCGAAACGAACACATCGTCGCATGCGTGGTGTCGCCTTTCAGGGTTACTGGGCTGGAAGAGTTGCGACGCTTGGTGCATGGAGGTGATGAGGCCCACAACGAGGCTGCGCAGACATGCCAGTCCTCGGTGCCCAAAGCCATGGGCCTTCAGCCGCAAGTGCGCCGGAAGGGGCGCAAGAGGATGGCCATCGCCAAGGACTCTGCTTTGCCAAAGCACCGGGGTGAGCGCATGACTAGCGCTGCTTTGATGAAGGCGTTGCGGTTGCTACCGCGCCTGGGCAGGGTGAACGTCAGAGAACGTGCTGGCCATCAGATTTCGAACCCCTTGCTCGCCAGGCTGCCTCGTTCCAAGCGCATCATGAAGATGCTTGCGGTGGTCAAGGACGGCGCCGCCAAAGTGATCAACCACCATTTCGGAACAGGCTTGCTACAAAACAAAGACTTAGAAACGATTCGCACTATGAGGCGATGCGCGCCTGGCGTTGAGCCGGGCGGAGCCGGAGCTGCGCCTTCCGCACCTGTACTGGACAGGTCGGCTGGCTGCGTCAAGTGGGCGGGGTTGGAAGTGCCGCTGGTGATTCCTCTTGCATGCAGTTGCGGCTGCGAACGCCTTGCGCCGACATCGCTTGGGCGGTGCGGGCCTACAGCTATTCTCGATGCCACCCATGTCCATTTGGTTCTTAGGCAGGACGTTCGATGCCGGGGTTGTGGTAAAAAACATATTGCAGTGACGAGGACGTCAGACGCCACTTCGAGGCCAAAGGAGTATTCCCTGCTCGCGCCGCTGTCCAGACTAACTCGTGTGCAAGGCAAATTTCGCGGACATGGTAGCGGTCGTGGGACGGTCTGGCACGCCGTCCCTTTCATTGCCACGTTGTATCAGAGTTTGCGGCAGACTCGCAGCTTAGAGTCGGTCCGCACGGCATACATGAGCAGATTGCAAGGGTATGCAATGGACAGCGCGCACCTGAAACCGCACGGCGCGTTAGTATTGCAATACTGGTTGTCTTTTGTCCCTGCCTCGGCGACATTGCGGGACCTGGTGCGCGACTTCCACCGGCTACGGGTGGCGCCGCAAGTCTTAGAGCTACGCAAGTGCGTGGCCAAGAGAACAAGGGTGTATAAGATCGACGGGCATCGCAAGGCTGCAAAACTCGTCAGGGGCTCCCAGCCTGCTGCGCCGAAGACCGCCGTCTTACCAATCCTTAACGAGGAGGGGTGCTTGGTCGGGCCGCCTCTTCGCGTGGTCAACGAAGGGCGCGAAGGATTCGCCCAGGGTTTGAAAGAGAACCTGGACATCCACGTGGAGGCCAATGCCCAATCCCCTGACAGAGGGGCTCTGTTAGCTTTTGGGACGGACAATTACAGGCACCACAAATACATGTTAGGCGAGTTGCGGTTGCAACGCTGGGGGGACCAGGCGCCCTGCAAGGACGCTGCTTGTCCGAAGGCTCGGGTCGATGCTTTGGAACGCGAGGTCCGGAATGGGCGGTTTGGATTTCTGGTGTTCCAAGACGTGAGGCACTTGGATTTCGACCTTGTGCACCATGCGCCGAAAGCTTCCACTTCTTCCCCATTGCTGCACGATGCGTTCGCAGCCGCTCAGGCGCGGTTCAGCGCGCCTTCGCGGTCGGACTTTCAGGGCATTTCTGTTCCAGCGAGGCTTCCTCCGCAGGCTCCTCTGCCAAAGGTCGCGCGCCCCATTCTGCTGAACGCGGCCATGTTGGGCCACAATGCGTTCAAGACGTGGAGGGCGACCGACGGGAAAGCGGCATATGAGCAGGGAATTGCGCAGGCGCAGGCTTTCATGCGACAACCATGTGTCTTGTCCACCAAACGTTGGTTGGACATTTTCTCCTGTGTGCCTCCGTGGGGAGAGATAGAGCGCATTGCCCACGAATTGTCAACGGAGCTCCACGTTGACGCCATGCCGTGGCTATACAACGACGAGGCTGAATACCTGGCTGAAGTGGTGAAGGTGAAGCGCTGGTTCATGCAGGTGTTGCCCGGGACCCGACGCAGCGTCGGCATTGCTCGCGAGACTGAGGGCGAGGCGGCAACGCCGAATCCTGCGGGGGGCCCGCACCCTTGCGTGACACCTGCCATTCTCGAAATATTTCAGCGATGCGAGGAAAAGACTTATTTGCAGGGCTGTTTCAATTGGTCATGCTTGTGTCGGTGCGCTCGCGCGGCGGGCTTCGAGCTGGCGAGCGGGACCACGGACCTAGATGTTTTGTGCAGCGAGATCATAAGTATTTTCAGGACCGGTCAGATAACCAAGCTGGGGGACGAGCTTTTCCGCATGCACATGGACATGTTGTTCCTGCGCTTGGCGCGCCGTCGCTCCCATGCAGCTCTTCGGACCATTCTGGCCCACGGCAAAGATGCAGTCAGCCAGGAAATCGCAATTATGGTGGAGACTTTGCGGTGGTTCGAGGAAGCCGATGCTAGAGAGTTGGCGCGGCTGTGGCAGGGCGACCTCGACGCATTCCGCAAGACCATTCCCAAGAAAGTTGCGAAGAAGCCGCCACGCAAGAGGAAGCAGGCGCGCTGTTTGGGCGCAGCGAGCGCCAGGGCTGCGCAGGCTCGGCCCGGAGCGCCCGCTTCGCCATGGAAAAGTGACGCGGGGCGTGTGATTCGCTGGCCCCGTCGGTTGCCCGCAGAGACTTCCCCCGGAACTGCGCAGAAGGAGCTCCAGCGAGCGGGGAGCGTCCCCGCGTCGATTTCTGCGGGTTGGCGTTTGGGCGGGCCCCTGGGACCCATCCAGACGCCGACGTCATCCTGTAGAGGGGAGAGGGGGGTGCGAGCGGGGGGACGCCGCTCGCGCCCCTGCCAAGCAGTTCGGCGTCGTGGGGGCGTCCTCGAACCTCGTCCTCTGAGTTGGCGCTGGGACGGGCCCCGGGGGGCCCGTGAGACGCAGAGACGCAGCTCAGCGCTCCCACCCGGGAAACCCAGTGAGGAGGAGGGAGGATCCTCAGAGGAGGAGGAGGATCCTCGGAGGAGGAGGAGGAGGAACACCACACTTTAATGTCCCGCCCGCCCGACCCGACCCGCCCGTCAGGGTCCGGCCGCCCGACCCGACCCGACCCGCCCGTTAGGGTCCGCCCGCCCGACCCGACCCGCCCGTCAGGGTTCCCACGTGCCAGCTCGATTATGCACCATACTTTAATGTCCCGCCCGCCCGACCCGACCCGCCCGTTAGGGTCCGCCCGCCCGACTCGACCCGACCCGCCCGTTAGGGTCCGCCCGACCCGACCCGGCCCGCCCGTTAGGGTTCTCGCGTGCCAACTCGATTATGCACCATACTTTAATGTCCCGCCCGACCGACCCGACCCGCCCGTTAGGGTCCGCCCGCCCGACCCGACCCGACCCGCCCGTTAGGGTCCGCCCGCCCGACCCGCCCGTTTACTCGATATGCACCACACTTTAATGTCCCGCCCGCCCGACCCGACCCGCCCGTTAGGCCCGTTAGGGTCCGCCCGACCCGACCCGACCCGCCCGTTAGGGTTCTCGCGTGCCTGCTTGATTATGCACCACACTTTAATGTCCCGCCCGCCCGACCCGACCCGCCCATTAGGGTCCGCCCGCCCGACCCGACCCGACCCGCCCGTTAGGGCCCGCCCGCCCGACCCGACCCGACCCGCCCGTTAGGGTCCGCCCGCCCGACCCGACCCGCCCGTTAGGGTTTTCGCGTGCCCGACCCGACCCGCCCGTTAGGGTCCGCCCGCCGACCCGACCCGCCCCGCCGTTACGACCCGACCCGGCCGTTAGGGCTCTCGCGTGCCAACTCGATTATGCACCACACTTTAATGTCCCGCCCGCCCGACCCGACCCGCCCGTTAGGGTTCTCGCGTGCCTGCTTGATTATGCACCACACTTTAATGTCCCGCCCGACCCGACCCGCCCGTTAGGGTCCGCCCGCCCGACCCGACCCGACCCGCCCGTTAGGGTCCGCCCGCCCGACCCGACCCGCCCGTTAGGAGGTTCTCGCGTGCCAACTCGATTATGCACCACACTTTAATGTCCCGCCCGCCCGACCCGACCCGCCCGTTAGGGTCCGCCCGCCCGAGGGGGAGGGGGAGGAGACGGAGGAGGGGGAGGAGGGGGATAAGGAGGAGGAGAGAGGAGGAGGAGGAGGAGGAGGAGGAGGAGGAGGAAGAGGAGGGAGGAGGGAGGAGGGTGGAGGAGGAGGAGGAGGAGGCAGGAGGCAGGAGGCAGGAGGCAGGAAGGAGGGAGGATCAGGGAGGAGGGAGGGAAGAGGCAGGAGGCAGGAGGCAGGAGGGAAGAGGCAGGAGGGACGATCAGGGAGGAGGGAGGAGGGAGGGGGAGGAAGAGGAGGAGGAGGAGGAAACGGCGGAGGAGGGAGGAGGAAAAGGAGGGGAATGAGGAGAAGGAGGAGGGAGCAGGTAGGAGGGAGGAGGAGGGGAGGAGGGAGGAGGAGGAGGAGGAGGAGGAGGAGGAGGAGGAGGAGGACGAGGAGGAGGAGGAAGAGGATGAAGAGGACGAGGAAGAGGAGGAGGAGAGGAGGAGGAGGAGGAGGAGGAGGAGGAGGAGGGGAGGAGGGGGGATGAGGACGAGGAGGAGAAGGAGGGAGGAGGAGGAGGAGGAGGAGGAGGAGGAGGAGGAGGGGAGGAGGAGGAGGAAGAGGAGGAGGAGGAGGAGGAAGAGGAGGAGGAGGATGATGATGATGAAAAGGAGGAGGAGGAGGAGGAGGAGGAGGAGGATGATGATGATGATGATGATGATGATGATGATGATGAGGAGGAGGAGGAGGAGGAGGAGGAGGAGGAGGAGGAAGAGGTGGTGGAGGAGGAGGAGGAAGGAAGGAGGAAGGAGGAAGGAGGATGGAGGAAGGAAAACGGCCCTGCTGGCCCTGCCGGCCCCACCGGCCTTATACCAGCCCTGCCCTACCTGCCGGCCCTACCGGCCCTGCCGGCCCTACCGGCCCTGCTGGCCCTGCCAGCCCTGCCGGCCCTACCGGCCCTGCCGGCCCTACCGGCCCTGCTGGCCTTGCCGGCCCTGCCGGCCCTGCCGGCCCTGCCGGCCCTGCCGGCCCTGCCGGCCCTACCGGCCCTGCCGGCCCTGCCGGCCCTGCCGGCACTGCCGGCCGCTGCCGGCCCATGCCGGCCCTGCCGGCCGCTGCCGGCCCTGCCGGCCCTGCCGGCCGCTGCCGGCCCTGCCGGCCCTACCGGCCCTACCGGCCGTACCGGCCCTGCCGGCCCTGCCGGCCCTGCCGGCCCTACCGGCCCTGCCGGCCCTACCGGCCCTGCCGGCTCTGCCGGCCCTACCGGCCCTGCCGGCCCTGCCGGCCTTGCTGGCCGGCCTTACCGGCCCTACCACCCCTGCCGGCCCTGCCGGCCTTGCCGGCCCTACCGGCCCTGCCGGCTCTGCCAGCCCTGCCGGCCCTGCCGGCCCTGCCGGCCCTGCCGGCCCTACCGGCCCTACCGGCCCTACCGGCCCTGCCGGTCCTGCCGGCCCTGTCGGCCCTGCCGGCCCTGCTGGCCCTGCCGGCCCTGCCGGCCCTGCCGGCCCTACCGGCCCTACCGGCCCCGCCCTGCCGGCCTTACCGGCCCTACCGGCCATACCGGCCCTACCGGCCCTGCCGGCCGCTGCCGGCCCTGCCGGCCGCTGCCGGCCCTGCCGGCCCTGCCGGCCGCTGCCGGCCCTGCCGGCCGCTACCGGCCCTGCCGGCCCTGCCGGCCGCTACCGGCCCTGCCGGCCGCCGCGCGGTCACGTTCAGTCTCTGTTTTTTTTCTGGGTCGACCTGGGCAAGGTCACTTACAGTTGTAGGGGGGGGAGTCCTCGGCGAGCCCCTAAAAAGGAGAACTGGAAACCGCGCAAGTCGAAAGTCTCTTCTGAATTCTTTCCACCCAACATGAGAGAAGGCGGCATGCAGAATGCCATGCAAGTCAACTTGTCAGAACCTCTATAAGAAAGCACGGCTCTTCCTGGTGCGAGGGGGGCAGCCTTTTGAGGAGGCGGCGGGGCTCTTGAGAAGGCAGGGGGGCTTCTTAGAAGCCCGCCCAGCTTCAAAAAGAAGCCCTCTGAGAAGCCTCCGGGGTCTTGTGAGAAGGGCGTGGCCTTTCAAGGGAATCCCCTCCGCATTCCTAGCGTGCCGCCACCCTCGCGCCACCCCTGCGATCCGACGTAGCAGCGCGAAAAATCGAGACTGGAGCCCCAGGTCCCGCATTCTCCGACCCGATCGGTCTGTGGTGGTCTCAGGGCCCGGAACCGGGCGAAAACGCCTGGCGTGAAAGAACTGCAACGCCGGGATCTCAGGGACCCCCTTGTGGGCGCCGCCAAGCTTCCCCGAGGACGCCCTCTGGGGCTCTGGGTCCTGCGGAGCCGCCTCCGTGCGCCCCGGATTCCCGCGCGCCCTCGCGTGCTTGGGCGCGCCGGAGCCGCGGCCCGGGATCACACGGGCAGCCTCGCTGCCGCGTGGGCGGCAGGGCCTGCAGCCAGAGGCGCTCGGCGGCGGCTCAGAGAGGGGTCCCCCCATGGGGACCTAGCAGGGTGTACGTGAGGTCGCCACGAGATCGCCAGTCGACTCGGCAAGGTGCACCTGGCTGGGTCGGCTGGCGAGCTGCTCTTCGTTCGAGTCTCGAGAGGGCGTGGCGGCCGCACCCTCTGCGGGCCTGCGCCCGCCGGGGCTGGCCTCGGGCCGTGTCCGCTGCAGGGGCTGTTCTGCGGAAAGGGGCGCTGCCCACCCTCGAGGGGAGGAGGGGTCTATGCCCATCCTGGGGTGTGTATGCGCCTCCTGGACGGCTGGGGTGTATACCCATGCTGAGGTCCGAGGCGGGAGTGTATACCCATCCTGGGTGGGTCTGCACCACGGCCTGGGGAGGGGGTGCACGTGGATCTGTTTGGGCACCTGGGGGCCCAAGGCTGTCAATATCCATCGCCCCCTGGGGTCGTGAGATTTCGGCTCCCCAGGCGGAGGATATGTACAAACTCTGGCCTCAAATTGGGTCTTGCATTCAGATCCAGGCGTCACAAATGTGCCAAACTCGATACATTCGTACGGTCTCGGGCCCTGCACATCGATCTGGCTGGCTCGAGTAAATGCCGCAGAATGCTGGTGTCGAGGGGTCCGGTGGTGGTTTTCCGCGATGTTGCATGTGTGGTTTTCGCGACGTCGGGTCTCGGGGTGGAGGAAGGGGGGCCTGGAGGTTGTCCAGGTGTGCGGACTCCTGGGGGCCTTCCTGGGCCCCGCGGCGAGCCAAAAAGTGGCTCGGGCCGAAAAGCTCGCCCCTGGCTCCCAACCGATGGGAAAGGCACTCCTCGCTGCTGCAGCCGGCCAGGGAGGAGGAGGAGGAGGAGGAGGAGGAGGAGGAGGAGGAGGAGGAGGAGGAGGAGGAGGAGGAGGAGGAGGAGGAGGAGGAGGAGGAGGAGGAGAGGAGGAGGAGGAGGAGGAGGAGGAGGAGGAGGAGGAGGAGGAGGGAGGAGGAGGAGGAGGAGGAGGAGGAGGAGGGGAGGGGGAGGGGGAGGGGGGAGGGGGGAGGAGGGAGGAGGGCGGCCACGCGCAGGGCGGCCGCGTACTGGGCGGCCTGGACGCAGGCGGCAGGCGAGGTGCAGCGCGGCCTCGGCGCCGCCTCGCTTGCAGACGCCCTGGAGACGCTCCCGCAGACGCGCGCGAAGCTCGAAGAGGCGCGCGCAGAGCTGGGGCGCCAGGGCGCCGAGCCCTCCCCGGGGGCCCCGCTAGCTGCTGCACTACGGGAGGAGACGCGACAGAAGACGGTCGTTGCGATTATATCCACAAGACAACTCACGCTGCTGTCAAGCAGCGAGTGGATCTTCGCAGCAAGGCCGCCTTGCTGTCTGCGGGCGGCCCTGGGGCAGGCGGCTTTTTGCAGTACCCGACGGAGCCCCTCTGCGCCCTGGAGGACGTGGACTGGAGCACCTCTCTGCGCCGCCGCCTGCAGCTGCCGCGGCCGGAGTGCTCGCTCGCGGAGCTGGCCCGGGCCTCTGCTACCTGCTGCAACCAGACGGCGAGCGGCGCCACCTGCGCGGCCCCGCTGGACGAAGACGGCTACCACGCCTGCGCTTGCCAGTCTGGCGGGGGCGTCGTGAGGCGCCACGGCGACTTGGAGAAGACGCTGGGGAGCTTGGCCGGGAGGTGGCGCCACTGCGTGCCCCTCTACGAACAACGAGTCCCTGCTTGGGATAGGCACCGCGCGCGGCGGCCAGCAGAAGGGCCCGGCCCGCCAGTCCTGGAACGCGCCGTGTTGGACCTCCAGTACGCGGAGGTGGACGGCCCCTGGTGGGTGGACGTGACGGTCCGCCACCCGGCGGCAGGCGACGAGACGGCGCTCCGGGTTGCGGCGCGACGGCCGGGAGAGGCTACGCGCAGGGCCGAGCGCGAGAAACACGAGGGGTACCCGGGCGAGCGGCTCACGGCTTTCGCCCTGGAGACCTCCGGCAGCTTGGGCGCTGAGGCGCGACAGTGGCTGCTGGCGCAGGTGCGCGAGCTCCCCGAGGACGCGCAGCCCGGCGAGCTGGCGCGCGCCTACAAGGCGCTCAGCTGCGCGCTGCAGCGCCAGGTGGCGCGCCAGCTTCGGCGCGCCGCCAGGCTGCGCTGAGCGGGGCGCGGGCGCCGGCGGGCGGCGCCGGCGCTGGGCGGCGGCGCGGGGCTGCGGGGCGTGCAGCTGCTGACACTGGGCTGACGGCGGCTGCTACTGCTGCCGCTGCTGCGCGCGGACTGCTGCGCGCAGGGGCCGAAGGCCGGGGACGCGCGCTCGCCGGACAGGGCGGCGCGCGGCGCGGGGTGGAGGCCGGAGCGGGCGGCTGACGGCGCTGCTGCCGGGCATTGCTGCGTTGCGGGCGGCGCCGGACGCGGGCGACCTGCGTTCGAGGCCGGCTACACCTCGCTCTGGCTGCGCGTCCTGGCCCCGGGTATGCCAAGGCTATAGGCCCCGGCTGGCGCAACCCTTCCCCGCCAGGGGCGGCCGCTGTTTGGACGCTGGGTCCTCGTGCTGGGCGTAAGACGGCGGCTGCTCCTGGGGGGCCGGTGCGAAGCACTGGGGGTTGCGCCGGCACCAACTCAAAGTGCGCTGGGACCGCGCGCCGCCGGGAGGGGGAGGAGGGAGGAGGGAGGAGGGGGGAGGGAGGAGGGAGGAAGAGGAGGAGGAGGAGGAGGAGGAGAGGAGGAGGAGGAGGAGGAGGAGGAGGGAAGGAGGAGGAGGAGGAGGGAGGAGGAGAGGAGAAGGAGGAGGAGGAGGCGGGGGAGGAGGAGGAGGAGGAGGAGGAGGAGGATGAGGAGGAGGAGGAGGAGGAGGAGGAGGAGGAGGGGGGGGAGGGGGAGGGGGAGGGGGAGGAGGAGGAGGAGGAGGAGGACGTGTAAACATGTCGCCTCCCCGCGCCTGGTGATCGTTTTCTTATTCATTGTTTGACCGATTGCGCGGGCTCTCGCATCCCTCCTCCCCCCCTTCTCGTGGAGTAGATCTTGGCTGTTTTTGGCGCCTTTTTCGAGCAAGTGGGGTCTCCCACAGAGGACGCACGGTTCCAAATAGCCGCACTAAGCAGAGGTCCGGAGCCAGACCCCCCTTCCCCCCCCTTCGGCACAATGTCGAAACTCCGAATAAGAAAACGCTCACCAGGAGTTGCAGCAGCTGCGTCAGATACACGTGTAGCGGAACAGTTTTGCTACAGTGGTGGACGCCGACTTTCTATGGAGGTCGGCCGTGCTACCGATGAAGATATTGGTGACTAGGGCACAGGCGTGAGCGATTCCAGTCATTACGACGAAAGCGGAAGCTGGTGGATTTGGACCGTGGAGGACATATGCGAGACACGAATGAGGTGGGCAACGGAAAAGGCAACGACAACAGGCTTATGTCTTACAGGTGTGGAGGATATGGATACATTGCCAGGGACAGCGCCACTAAAGGAACCACCAAATCCAAAGGAGGTGGACAAGGGGAATACATAGGAGGCCATGGTTGACAAAGGGTGCAGGCAGGAAAATGCAAAGAGGGAGATCAATGCACTAAGAGTTATCTGGGTGGGCAACGCCAAGGGAGACCACAAAGGAGACTCCCCAGGATATTACCCAGGGAACCAAATCCCAGGTTGGAAAGGAGGAAGCAAGGGAGGAGTTGTGCCGACCAGTGAGAGGGGGACTTACACATGCGGCGAACAAGAATCACATCGCAGCCCGCTTGCCCAAAAACGCCAACGAAGTCATCCCAGGTCGAGGAGCGGCAGGAGGCACAGGAGAGCCCGCGCAGATGTTAGGATAACTCCTACCTGCGCCAGGATGCTACAGCGTCAAAATTGGCGAGGCCACTGACGCAGGTGGAGTTACCAGCAACGTCGCGGCACCGGAGCCAGTCAAAGGGACACGGGAGTGGAGGACGCAGTGCCAGGAACCAAAGAGAGGAACGGGGAGGCGAGGTAAGGGATCAAGAGGAGGTGCGTACCACATGGGCGCAGAGTTGGATACGATCATAGCACTAACTGTGGCAACCGAATTACAGTCTTCATCGAGAAGGAGAGAAGTTGGATGCACAGAAACGCCGAACTGCAGATAGTGGATATGGAAAAGCCCAACAAGGAAGTTAATGAGGTACCAGTCAGGGACCAGGAGCGCGGCGTGGAAACGACAGCCGTTACCGTGGATTGAAGAGCATGCAACACGGTTGGGCCTCCGAAAGTGGGAACCCATTTCCCTGTGAAACCCGCAGAGGCCTCCAGGAGTGGTTAACATTACAACGCAGATAATGGGT
This sequence comes from Prorocentrum cordatum, assembly GCA_963575745.1. Lineage (NCBI taxonomy): Eukaryota > Dinophyceae > Prorocentrales > Prorocentraceae > Prorocentrum > Prorocentrum cordatum. The sequence goes on along the minus strand of CAUYUJ010018864.1, from coordinate 88,267 downwards.
CAGTCTTCTGGAACCATGGGCCAATAGTGAGCCCATCCAAGTAGCCGGCGTTTAAAAAAATGCTCAGGCCTGCGCGTGAGAGAGATGGTAGAAGCAAGAAACCGTAGAGTGTTAGAGCGAGACAGCGATGGGCGATCCTGAAGTTTTTCGGAACATGAAGCAACGGGACAGAAGACGACCATCCACGAGAAAAGCGGTATTTTTCAATGCGCCATCTGGGTTTCGAAAGGTGTGACAGGTCAGGAGAGAACGGGGGCAGTCGAGGAGATTTGCGATGAAAGATTTGAAGCTTGTCCCGGGCAAGGAACTCTCATGGTGGACCTGTTCTTCTGAGCCCGAGTGAGCTCGCAAGCCCTGGTCGAAATCCAATCGTTATGAGTTTGGAGGAAGTAGACGAGGACGAGGATGGTGGCAGCGAGTTAAGTGATGTGGAGGATGTCTTTAACGGGGGGGAGGCTGAGGCTCCGAAGAAGGATCGCGCAATCCAAGATCAATCAAATAAGAAATTGAGCTGCATAGTAAACTTTACCCACCCCGCTGAAGCTGGCGCCCTCGCTGCGCCAGGGGGAAAACCAGGAGGGTATCCCACGCGGTGAAGTTAAGGATGCCAGGACAAGGGGTACCAGTGTTCTCAGTCGACTACATGCGGTGAAGCGGGAAGAGGGGAGACGGCGAGGATGAAGGCAGAGCAAGCCCAATCATCGCTGCGCACTACCGGGGCGCAAAGTTAACCTGGAGCCGAGTTCTATGCGGAACGGGAATGGGTTCATTCTCAGTCAAGGTATGTTGCGGTGCGGTTTATTCACTGGCTACCAAAAAAGCAATCCCCAAAAGCGTTGGGTGGTCAGCCATCAAGGTGTTCAAGGAAGCTGCGATAGCCTCGCGCGACTTAACACTGGGTGTAGAAGTTCGCCCGGTCGGAGACTCCCAAACCAATTGTGACATCGAAGGAGAATCCATGCAGTGCAATGTCAGTTTATGACAGTGAGGAGCGATGTGGACGACAACTAAAACACATAATTTGGTGAAGGGCATGCTCTGGTGCCTTGGTTAGCGGTTGTTGCATTATCTCTCGCCGACAAGTTCGCGGTGGGCACCGGCGGCGAGACGGCCCGCGAGCCGCGCCGAGGGCTGAAATTCAACAACCGTTGCCCGAGCTCGACGAATGCGTCATGCACCTTGAGCTCCCGTCTGAAAAAAGGGGGCAACAACCGCGAAGCAAGGCGGGGGGGAGGTGTATTTCTGCGGACACATGAAACCAGCCAAGTGTTAATCATAGGCGCTCCAGAGGGCGCCATCAAGTCTTGCGAGCTCATGCGCGATGGGGGGCGATGAGGAATACTGAAACTTATCTGGGGCGATCAACGCGAATGGTCATCCTGGCAACCAGACCCGCCGGCAGTTTCCAGCGGGGCAAGTAGAGGAGGGGCCCGCTCGTGGACAGCGGTTTGTAAGAGAGACGGGCTAGCCATTCGACGGCATCGCGAGTCCAGAATTAAACTCCACGCGCCTAGAGAAAGGGAAGTTCGAGCCCCCAAGCGATTGAGTAATTTAGAGACGAATGCGTGCAATTCACCGGGCGATCCAGCGAAATGGAGGACGCAACCGAATATTGGAAAGAGGATGGTGAGTTGGGGTTGCGAGGGCCTCGGGCAGGATGGACCGCGCCAGCTCGGGGGGCGATGGCGACGAAGGACCAAGTGAATCCAAGAGTTGGAGGAGATGAGGGGCCCGACGACGAAAACGTGGAAGCAAATGTGCGCGAGCAGGTCGACGCATGACAAGATAATGCGAACGTAGATGAGGTGCGCGAGATTCTGGTGCCGATGTAGTTTCAGCGGCTAGTCAGCGCCGGTTGAGACGTCGCCAACCAGGTCAACGAAATCAGGGGGGCCGCCAGGTTAAACGTCGGAGTCCAGCACAACGTGGCAGTTATCTGTTTCTGAAGCTTATTTGCCAGTCCGAGTCGCTAGCACGGTGGAAACATGGGACTTGTGCCGGCGATGGCCGTGGACTTGAGCACGCGCGATGAGCGCGGGAAACCGTGGGATTCCAATTGCGAATGCGACGCGAGCAGATGCAGAGGAACTCTTCAAGAGCCAATCCGCGTCACCGTTAATAGTGCATCAGATGCGCAGCTTCCAGCAGGTTGCAGGGCTCCAACTCGACGCGGCTTGGGCGTGAACAGATGATGGAAATTCTTGCCTACGTGATTAAACAAATCAAGTTCGCGCTGGAAGTATGCGCGGCTCAGAGAAAAAGCTGGGCCGCGTCGCCAAGCCTGAGAATGTGAATGCGCGAAGGCGCGCGCGCGGGGGCGACCTGCGGCGCCGCGACCGGAAGCGGGACACAAGAGGGAGGGAAGTGCGGATGCAGATGCTCGCTCGGCCCATGACTCACAACCCCTGCATCGGAAGAGCCCTCGGCGCGAAATGTCGAGGCCTGCGTCGACGCGGAGGTAATTAATGTTAATTCGAGGAGGCCGAACGAGGAGATCCGAGGTCTACCCAGACTGGGTATGTCGATCTATACCTGAGGGCCTGGTTAACCGGATGACAGCCGACGACCGATTTGGGCTTTCCGTCAGAGCCTGCGACCCAACAGCTAATCAGAGCGAGCCGGGGGGGGAAATTGACATGAGCGCGGCCAGGCGCAACAAGGGTAAGCGGGCATGGTCACGCGTTAACTGGGGCCAGAAACATCGCGGCACCTCTGGCCTGATGCCCCCTGGAAGCTCAGGGCCGACGTGAAGTTCATGCCTGCGCAGAGCTAGCAAGGCAAGTGCAATTCCGAAGAAAAGAACGCATGTGCAGCCACCCCTCCGTTTGGATGCCCAAGACCTGTGATACTCCATTGCGGTTGCCGATCGGGGGCCAGGGCATTGCCGAGGGGGGCGTGCCAAGGTCAAAGACAACAGCTTCATTGGGCTACCCAAGGAAGATCGTGAACCGGGCATGTGTAGAAGGTTGTTAAAGTCAACGCACGGCACTCTGGACGCCGCCAGACATTTAGAATACTGTCGCATTAGTTATGCACGCGACATTGGTGTTGACAGCGGGAAAGGACCATCATGTGCGTTTGAACATGTGACGCGGCGAATCTGGCGAACAGCTCGTAGATGCGATTCTACTTCGCCATGCAATGATTGATCTTGGCTTGTTCGAAAGAGCAGTCAAACATGCGCTCGGAGTTAAGATTGGGGGCAGTCTCGGACAAGGACTACAAGACCTGAAGGCAATTCGGATTCCCAGGGGACTTGTGGAAAGGAATTGAGATGGGTTCTGGTATGCAGTATGCGGCAGACCAAAGGCATGCGAATATATTCGTTAGAGGGTTCGGCCTGGGTCTGCGCAGGGCGAGGTGTGAGATGCCAGGTGGAAAGCAGCTTCGCGAAGAAGAAGAATAATAGCAGGGGGCCCTACCAGGTCATGAAGTTAAGAATTCCAGGTTTTGGTGGCCAGGGTCAATTATCTGGCGCAAGACCGCTCGGACATGCAACTCTCAGTCAAGGAACTTGCGCGGTCCATATCAGCCCCAATCCGAGGAGCATGGAAAAGCCGAACAACATAGGCAAATACCTCAAGAACCGCGACAGGTGTTGGCGAGCGCACTGAGGAGTTAGCCGCGTGGACTGACACCGACTGGGCCAGGTGCAAGAACACACGTCAGTCAACAGGTTGAGGAGCGGTACTGCGGGGATCTGAAATGACACAGCCGTGGGGTCCGATTCAAAGTGCAGTCGCATTATCTTCTGGAGAAGCAGAGTATCACGGAATGGTGAAAAGGAGGTTCAATATCTTTCGGGCTGCAAGCAGTTCTCAAAGACCTCGATGTTGATTGTGACATCTCCTTTAAGATCGACGCCACTGCAGCCATTGCAAGCCGGCGGGGCTAGGAAAAGTCAGACACATCGAGGTTCGTCAGTCTTGGTTAAACAGAGAAAGTACGATTAGGGGAAATCGAAGTGGTCAAAGTAGGAAAGTCTGAGAACGTTGCAGAGACTTTAACCAAACATGTGAGCAGGGACAGCATGTCCATGCACATGCGCGGTACAAATAAACATATGGTTCATAGAGGGCACAAGCGGGTTCGCATCATATTCGAATCGCATGTGCTGCTGTACTCTTGCGGCGCGTGTTACGGCCATAACCGGTCGATGGGGGGTGTAAACATGTAGCTTCCCCGCGCTTGCAAGAGCTACCAATGATGCGTAGCATTCGAGCAGCAGCTGCGTCAGACATTTCTACAGCGAACAGCTCTGCTAGAGTGGTCCATGTAAGTTGTGGGCCGCGTCTGTTTGGCTCCAGTACTGTTTTCCCACAAGAACAAATGTTCCTGATATGTTTCCGGGAGGAGAACGACGACGCCAAAGAGGAGGAGGAGGAGGAGGAGGAGGAGGAGGAGGAGGAGGAGGAGGAGGAGGGGGAGGAGGAGGAGGAGGAGGGGGAGGAGGAGGAGGAGGAGGAGGAGGAGGAGGAGCAGGAGGAAAAACACGGGGTCGGGAGCCCGTTTCTCCTGGGGCCAGCTTCCCCCCAAAGCCGAGGTGCGGAAGCAGCAGCCGCCCACCGAGAGAAGGCTGAGCTACGTCCATCGCCGGAGAACATGCAGCGGCGCAAGCATGAACGGAATTTCGGGGGCCCGCGTGGATTTCGTGGGCCGGCGCCGGGCGCTTCCAGTCTTGCAGCGTGCATGGGAAGGGGAGGGATCGAGTAGGCTCGTCCGATACGGAACTGGCCAGCCTGCAGGTGCCCCACGGAAAGTTCTTAACCCCAAGTGGTTCCTGTGACCCACATGAGTATTTGAGCACCTCAGGGAGTTCAAGCTCTGACGTCGAATGTTCCCTTAGATATCTCATGGACGGGCGTCCAGCGCCGAACCACCCAGAAGTCCGCGAGGACCTCTGGCAGTTCATGCTTGTAAACCTGTCTGATCTTCCACATCAGTCGACCGTTGAGATCGAGAAGACCCTTTCGGAATTACCCAGCACTCCAGACTCGATCTCGTACCTGGAGTTCCGTACCCTCCTGATCATGTTCGAGACTGGCGATATCAACCCAACACCCCCGTGCGTGACCAAATTCTTCGACGAGAGGCCGACTGACATTGTCGACGGATTGGCTCGCTACCTTTACTTGACTACCTACTTCTTTTGTATATTTATGATGGCCCCGACCATATCGACGTACCCAAGTAACGCCGACCAGTGATCTTCGGTGCAGACGGGTACTCAGTGTTCCGCCGCCAGTGCTTTTTCGTTCCTCCACAGATCGATCCCGCCAGTCCCAAGGAACCACGCTCGAAGAGTGCTTAGGGCGGCGTGGAGGGGGCTAATTACGTGACGGCCACATCGAGATTTTTATACGTCTGCGTTTGACAGTTATCCCGAAAATGAGTGCCTTGCGCATGGCCTTAACACCTGTGTCTGCGCCCCTAGCGACGCCACACAAACGAAGAAGCATGTTCCGCCGCAAGGGTATTGTTTGGGAGATCATGGGTAGCATTTTTGGACATCTCACCAGGGTGTAGACGGGAGCTCGATCCAGAGTGTTCGGGTTCACTGCCAACATTCTTGACTTTGACGTTTCGCGTATGCCAACCAGCCCATCCAGAAATGATGTTCAGGCGATCTGCTTTGACCAGGGAAGCGTTGGAGCACGCAGTGGAATCAAGGAGGGGACAGCCGTCAAACCGAAGATCGGGATCAGCTATGCGGGCCCATGGGTCAACAAATGCCTTCGCGGATCTTTCGATATGCGAGCCTCTTGGCAGCTTACGCGAGCCCTTTGGGGGGCATGTCGGAGGCCTTTGGGGCTCTCTTGGGCGCCATCGATGAACAAAGAGGGCGGTGCGTATTGCGCCCCCCCCCGTCGAAGGCCGTCAAGTTGCCTTTTGGGGCCCCTTTGGGGGCGCTCTGAGCGGCCTTTGGGCGCTCTTTGGGCCTTCCTGGAGCCTTCTGGGGGCCTGTTTGGGGCTCGCTTGAACCAAAGCCCGTCGGTTGCGAGAGCGCAAGAAGTCAAAGCACAGTGATCTTCCTCAGGTGTCGGGAGGAGTGGGGCCTGTCGGGAGCGTCTTTGAGAGGCTCCGTTTTCACTCGGAGTCTTCTTGGAGCCGTCTCGGGCCTCTTTGAGGCATGTTTGGGGCTATCCAGCTGCCCTTGGTAAGTCCCGCCACCGTGCCAGTCCAGCATTATGGGTGGCAACTGTGCGAGGGGGCAGAAGAGGCCGTCGCGTGTGACACCTCGTGTCCCCAGTTTTGGGTGAGCAGTGATGATGATGCTGTTGTTGATGGTGATGGTGGTGGTGATGATGATGCGGATGGCGGTGGTGGCGGTGATGATGAAGAAGATGATGGTGATGGTGATGACGATGATGTTGATAATGATGATGCTGCTAATAATGATGCTGATGGTTATGATGATGGTGATGGTGATGGTGGTGGTGGTGAGGATGATGACGATGAGGGTGCTGATGATGATGATGATGCTGGTGATGATGATGGTGGTGATGATGATGATGAGGAGGAGGATGAAGATGAGGATGAGTATTTTGCTGATGATGATGATGATGGTTGTGATGATGATGGTGATGCTGATGATGATGCTGAGGCTGAGCCTGATACTGATGATGCTGATGATGCTGGTGGTGATGATGATGGTGGTGGTGGTGAGGATGATGATAATGGTGATGATGCTGATGATTTATGAGTATGGTGATGTTGCTGATGATGCTGGTGCTGAGGATGCTGATGATGCTGATGATGATGATGATGTTGATGATGATGGTGGTGGTGGTGATGGTGATGATGCTGACGCTGAGACTGAGGCTGAGGCTGAGGCTGATACTGAGACGATTACGATGATGACGATGATGATGATGATGATGATGATGATGATGATGATGATGATGATGCTGATGATGATGATGATGATGATGCTGATTATGATTACGATTATGCTTATGATGATGCTGATGATGAGGATGAGGAGGAGGAGGCGGAGGAGGATGAGGATGATGAGGATACTGATGAATGGTAACGAAGTGGCATGACATTAAATGAAATCAAGAACAAGAAGGATGAGAAAACGAAGACGAACAATAAGACGAAGGTGATGATGATGAGGAGGAGGAGGAGGAGGAGCAGGATGGTGATGGTGGTGGGGTGGGGGGGTGGGGGTGAGGGGCAGGAGGAGGAGGAAGAGGTGGAGGAGGAGGGGGAGGAGAGATGAAGATGTAGATGTAGATGACGATGAAGATGAAGATGAAGATGAATATGAAGACGAAGATGAAGATGAAGATGAAGACGGTAATGATGAGGATGAGGACGTGCAGGAGGAGGAAGAGCAGGAGGAGTAGGAGGAAGAGGAAGAGGAAGGCTGTCACGTGTGACCTATTTCGTCTTCAGTAGTTGAGGAGCCCTCATGGACCTCGTTTGGGCAGTCTTGTGGCTGTCTTGGTCTCCTGTGAGGCAGTCTTGCGGGCCCCTGGTGGCCCTCTTGGGCCGTTTTGGAGCCCTCTTGGGCCTTTCTTCGGGCCGACCTGGGGCCTTCTTGGGCAGTCTTGGGCGCCTCTTGGGCCGTTTGGGACCCCTCTTGGGCCGTACTTTGGCCCTCTTGGGGGTCTCTTGGCCCGTCTTGGGTTATCTTGGGGGCCTTTTGGGCCGTCTTGGGACGTCGGAAGCTCGAAAAGGCGAGAACCCCGGAAGCATCTTGAAATCTGATGAACCATGTTGTTTTTTGCTGCTCGAGGCCCGTTTGTGAAGGCCCATACCTCTTGGGCCGTCTTGAGGCCATCTTGGGCTGCCTTCTTGAGGTCACAGTGGGCCGTCTTGGAGCCATCTTTGACCGTCTTGGAGGCATCTTGGCTTCGGGAGCTCGAAATCATTGTATCTTACGAGGGATTGTGGCCTCGGGAATGCGACTCTGTCGTATTTTGCGAGGGGTTCTGGCCTCGGGATGGAGGCCGGTGCATGCGGCGAAGTGCGACTAGAGGGGGGGGGGGGATCCCTTAGAAGGTTGCAAAAACCTTGGCAGTCAGCACGTGGCATTCTAGCACGCCTCAACGTGCCAGGGGGCACGGTGGCGGATCTTGAGTCATCGTGGGATTTTTTTGCCTATCTTGGAGAACATCTTGGGCTTTCTAGGACCGTCTCGGGGTATCTTGGGCCATCTTGGACGTTCTCACCCGTCGCGCCCCGACCCCTTCCCCCCCCCGCGTCGAGACCCATGGAGAGAGGGTAGGGGGATAGGTAGACGGCTCCCCGGCGGGTAAGAATGAGGTTGGAAGAACTGACTCCCTGAACCACCTATGCCCAGAGGGCTGGTGAGATTCGGGGCTGAGCTGTGCATGGCTAGGAAGTTCACTCCATTCAGCATTTCAATTGGCACTGTTTATCCCCATCTCCTCGCCCTCCCTCCCTCAGCCCACGGGGGACTATACAAGTCTCTGTCCGAGATCAAATTCAGGATAAGGTAGTCCAGAAACCCGTGCGAGGACTAGCTTGGGCTCAGAGTCTGAGCACAACACTTGATTTTGAAGTTTTCGTACTACGCCTGCCCTACACATCCAGCAGGAAGCGGGCGCGTACACTTCCGAGCATACAACACCCGTAGCAAGATTGTATAACAGCGAAGTTCACATTTTTACCTAATCATAGCTTAATACGTCGCACCTACTTTCAGGGCACCGGTTTGATTAAATGGTTGCGGAGATGTCGGCTCTTTGTTGGTAGCGGCATTGCTGATTTCATGGGGCTAGATGTGATGATCAGCCCTCACTTGCCTGCCAGCGCGCAGAAGGTCTAACGCAACTCAAACATATTTCGTTCGATGAATGTGCTGTTTCCAGCCATGCGCTCTACGCGCGGGCATTACGATCATGACACATGCTCGCCCTGCCATAGAAGTCCTGGGTCCCGGGCGAGACGAAAAGAGGAGAATGATCCAGACGCTCGAGAGTCTCCAGGGAAATCAAGACTGGAGAGACATTTAGCAAAGATGCTTACACAAAGATGCTCGAGCCTCATGTTTGTATACTTTGGAGGCGATACGACATCTCTTGATGACGGACGACGGACGAGAACGACGGCGACGACGGTGAAGGAGACAGACGATGACGGACGACAATCGGCGACTACTGACGAGGACGATGGACGACGCACAACGACAAAGGACCACGGACAAAGACGACGACGACGAAGACGACCGAAGTCCGTTCCAAATCGGTCCCTGGACTTCCCAGGGGTCCATCATGGCCAGTCGCTTTCATGCCAAACAGAGTTTTGTACGGCCCCAGGGAGCCTGAAGCGGACCCTGGAGACCGAAAACGACCACCGACCGACTACAGCAGACGACCGACGACGACAACCGACGACCGACGACGGCCGACGACGATCGACGACCGATGACGACGGTCGGTGACGGCCGACGACGACCGACGACCGACCGACATCGACCGACCGACCGATGACCGACGACCGACGACGACCGACGACCGACGTCGACGACGACGACGACGACGATCGACGACCGACGACCGACGACCGACGACCGAGGACCGAGGACCGAGGACCGACGACGGTTGACGACGACGACGACGACGACGACGACGACGACCGACGACGGCCAACGACTGACGACTGACGAATATAAACGACGACCGACAACCGACGATGACGACCGAGGACCGAGGACCGACGACGGTCGACGACCGACGACCGACCGATGACCAGTGCCGACGGTCTACAACCGACGACGGTTGACGACCGACGACGACCGACGACCGACGATGATCGCCGACCAGCGACGAGCGGCGACGAACGACGGCCGACAGCCGACAGCGACGACGGCGGCAGTATCAGCAGGGGCCGCGGCAGCAGGCCCTCGCCGCGTTCAAGTCCGGCCGCTCGCCGGTACTGGCGGCCACGGACGTCGCGGCCCGCGGGCTCGACATCAAAGGCCAAAGGGGGCTCAGCTCCGATCCTTGATCCTCCTCCTCCTCCTCCTCCTCCTCCTCCTCGGCATCATACCTCCTGCCTCCCTCCCCCTCGTCCTCCTCCTCCTCCTCCTCCTCCTCCTCCTCCTCCTCCTCCTCCTCCTCCTCGGTCGGTCGGTCGGTCGGTCGGTCCTCCTGCGGAAGGGTGCCGAGGCATACAAGGAATCGGGAACGAGAGATGCAGGGCGGGGAAGTAGGAGCAGAGGCGGCAGCATGTTGAGAGAGCAAGTTGCAGCCGCGCCTCGGGGGCGCTTCGGCCACTGGCCGAATCTTTGATGTAGGTGCACGCAAGAGATGGACAATGGCCAGGAAAATGGGGAGGCGGAAAAAATGAGCCTTCATCCAGGCTAGTGCAGGTACTGTCAAAGACGAAGCGGGCACTGGTGCTCGACACCCGTGGGGTACCTCTTTTTGAAGTGAACTGACATTGGCGTCGGTCTTGACCGCGGCTCACCTTCCCCCCCTGGCCCTTCCCCGTGCACCGAAATGCAGCCAGAGCAGCAGTCCCAAATAGGAAGGTAAAAGATCCTCGCATGGCACATGGTAAGTGCATCGGTGGTTAATGCCGTCTTTCCCTATTTGAATGAAGCGTGCAGTCCGTTGCAACTTCGTTGTGATGGTATGGAGCGCCCGGTGTATAGTAGCATCGCAACCCGTGAGGCAATGCCGAGTCGTCGCCTGACACCCCCCAATCCTTGGCATCCCTACCACAGTTTTCGCGCGTCAGGGTCCAGCGCATGGGCCCGCGGTCCAGGGAGGGAAACACGGGGAGGGAGGTATATCTTTCTGAAGCAATTTAGCAGCGAGGGCAAGACAAAGTCTCGAGGTGTAAGCTTTGGCGGCCGCAGTCCCCCAGAAGTTGTCCCGAGTAAGTCCTCCCAGGGCTGGGTGGGGTCCGCCGTGGTTGCAAAGAGGGCCTTCCTGCATGGCCGCCAGTCTGGTGTCCATAGCCCGTAAGTGCACGCAGAAAATCACAGCATGTTTGAGCACACGCGCACCAAAACGACACTGATGGATAAGATGTTTGGACACCCTCGCACGGCCCTCGAGGGCCCTGATCTCTGGAAGCAGTGCGAGATATGGGCAGGGTGTGCCATAATTGCGGGAATGCAGTGGAGCCATGCTTCTTGCAAAAAGTTGATAGATGCCCGCAGAAGCTTGCTAGCTAAGGAGACCTGTTTGTTTATGTTTGTTTTCTTTGGCCGAGATGTGTCCTAGTTCCCATAATAAGTCCCCGGAGGTGTCTGTCGGGTCGGAGTGGTCTCGGCTGTCGCGGCGAATCGGGCGCAGGACGGTGTCTCGCAAAAGAACAGGATTCGCACACAGGGGCCCATGAGCACTACAGCAACGCGCCCACGCCTTAACATTTCTATACACAGATACGTCGCGGCCGAGAGCGTAAGATCTCCAAAGGTGGGATGATGAACCATGCCATTGCTATTGACAAACAACTTGGTAGGAAACTGGTCCAAGAGGGCCTCCATTTGGTGTTGTAGGTTCCCTGGTCTCCGATGCCCCGAAACGAGACGCAAAACAAACATAATGGGTCTCATTGGGAGTCTGCTGGGGGCCCATCGCATGAGTTCGCGGACTTCGCCCAGCACCTATGCATGAATTCCTGGTGTGTGCTAGGAATGTGTGCAATATGTTTGCTGCTACCACTTGCATGAACATCGTCACTGTAGTAACTCGTGGTATTGTTGCCATTATCCGCGTCCATACGGCGTCAGTGCTTGTGGTTGCTCGTGCTAACGCGACAATTGCTGGTGCATGCTTGCCACCAACCCCTATCAATAAACGCCACCGTCACTACTTCCAACGGCATCCGCGCAGTTCTAGAAGTACTCACAACACGTGCAACGATCTCTCTTTTTAGTAGTCATGTTTCCCGCACGGCTCCTGAAAGTATAGATCAGAGTGCGGGGGCCGAACGGTCATTCATTGTCCCTGGGTGCGTGGCTGAAGTGGGGATCCATAGTGAGGATTCTGCTTGTTGCGTTGTTTGTTGTCGGCGTCCCCCCCGCGACCCACCGGCGATCCACCCCGCGACCCACCCGCGACCCACCCCGCGACCCACCCGCGACCCACCCGCGACCCACCCGCGACCCACCTCGCCACCCACCCGGCGACCCACCCGCGACCCACCCGCGACCCACCCGCGACCCACCGTCGACCCACCCACGACCCACCTGCGATCCAATCCGCGACCCACCCACATTGTTTTAACAAACATCGGCGCTTGCGGCGGGCTCGTTGTATAGCTTGAAAAACTCTGCGCCTGCGACGGGGTTCAGCCTCGCAAACTGCCCACGTCCCTGCCGCCCCCTCACTCTTATCCACAACTGCGAGGTGCTACGTATTACCAGTTTAGTGGCTACTATTGCTGTGATTGCCAAGGCTGCGATTGTTATTGTTACTCTGGTTGTATCTATTACGCGCAACGAAGTTGTGGTTGTACGCAGCGCGGTCGCACCCAAGCACGTTGGCAGCATCTTGCCCCCAGGTCCAGGCTCTTCTACCACCTCTTTCGTCCGCGTGGACGTAATTTGGTGAATCCACGCGCCAGCCCGCAATGGGCAGCAGCCCGGTGGTCCGCCGACCCCCCTTTGCCTTGGTTCGCGGTGTGGACTGGAGAGTGTCTCTTTCTCCGGGTCGGCTGGACGGCTTTTGTCAAAGGCCTTCCCACCCCAGGCCCCTGCCTCTGGGGGAAGGCCTCAAATCACTGTCGAGACGTCCTCCGTGCGCATTGGGCAAAAGGGCTCACGTCAGGTCGCACCCGAAGGGGTGCGCGTCACTGGCCCCGCCGTCCTTGCACCGCGGCGAGACCCACGTCGCGCACACCACGGCCACGTGCGCCTTCGGCTGGGCACGGCGCAGCGGGCGGGCTCGGGCTCGACCCGGTCGGCCAACTCCAGCGAGGCTGTGCCCGGCGATCGTCTAAGCTTCGTCGGCGCCGCCTCTGGCGGCGCAGGCGGGCGCCACTCGCGTCCTCCCCTCTGGCAGGGTGCGCGCCTCGAGGCCGCTCTGCAGCCCGGAGCCTGCCGCCGCAGCAGGGGTGGGCCTCCAGCTGCGTCCACGATGAGCCAGAGCTGCTGACGCGAGAGTACCCGGTTCCCGGGCCTGTTGCCCGTCCAACGGCCACGAGATCCTCACCCACCCAGGCCTTTCCAGGAGGGGACTCGCCTTCGGCGCATCTCGCCTTCGGCGGAAGCTGGCAGAAACAAGATGGCGGCGGCTCAGCCCGCAGCAGGCGGCGGAACCAGCAGTGAGACGTCATCATAGTTGGATCCGGGTGTCGAGGAGTCGGCCAGGATGTGTGCGTTGCTCCTTACGTTAGGCTCGCTTCAAACACCGCCCCAAAAGCTTTCGCGCCGCTCTGGGGCGAGGCCATGGGCTTCGCACTTTGAACCATTTGCGGAGGGCTCCCCGATGCCAAAACGTATCCTCAAAAGGCCGCCCTCTCCCCCCCCCCGAAGACTTCGGCCTCGTCGAGGTCTAACAGGCGCAGCCGCTTCCAAGAGGAGGTCACACTCTAGGCAGATCAGGACAGTTGACGCAGCATGCCGCCCCACGATGCAGGGGCACGTCATGGAATGTGGTCGTCCACTCGGGCCATGCGGTGATCATGTTTCTTTTCCTCATACTCTTTCCCATTAACTTGCCTGACTGCTACACGGGGATCAAAGACAGAGCCCGCGGCGCCCCACCAGGGCCGAGTGTTCCCAGAAGCAGAGATGCGCGAGGGAGTTCCAAGTATTAGAGCGACCATTGTGAGAATCAATGCGCAGCGGGAAGGTTTGCCGAAGGTGCAGTTTTGACTGGGACACGGGACGCAGCAGTTGTCGTTCCCATGCCCCCGTCCATGTGTGTATGGATGGGGCACAATGTTTGCAGCGCCACGGAGTTGTTCAGCGTAAATGTTCGTAGGATTATTTGGGCATGGCTCTGTGCTGAGGTTGAGAATCGGGCCGCTCAGGGCCAGATCAGTGTGGAGAGCCTGGGACGGATGGTCCCTCTTGCCGCCTGGCGAAAATCATTGCCTGCCGGAAGGCGTCAAGATGGTGGTCAATTTTGACGTTGCGAACAATGCCGAGGACAATCTTGGGACTTAATCTGCCCTCTATTTAGTTTTGGTGAGCTCCTTGCAGGCTGATTGTCAGGAAGTGCCGGTTTGGCGTGACAGAGAGTATAAGTGGGTGACATATGATGGACACCTGTATCTAGCCGGTGCTGCGTGACCACGGACGCAGGGGGAGTTGCACGAGTATGCATATGCATGTCCTCGCCGCATCCCCCCTTCAATTATTCCTCTCGCTTCGCGGGGTGCACGTCCGGATTGCGGAATGCGCGGGCATTTGGTGGCCTTCTTGGCGGGTTTGGAGCCCGTCTGAACCCTCCGGAGGCCGTCTTGGGGGCTTCTTGCGGCCGCCTTGGAGCGTTTTTGGTGTCCTCCTGGGCTTCTTTGGGGGCCTCCTGAATAGTGTTGGGGGCCTTCTTTTTGGTTCCTCCCGGGCCGTCTTGGGCCTCTTTTGGGGGGCTTTGGGTCTTCTTGGGGCAATTTTGGCTGCTGCTTTGGCCGTCACCTTTTTTTTTTGAAACGACGCAGGCGATAACGCTAAACTCAGTCAAAAAACAATGGGAAATCAATGGTTTTGGTCTCTGGAGGCGCCGTTGGGGGCGCTCTTGGGGCCCTCTTGGGCCGCCTTTGGGGCCTCATAAGCCCTGAGGGGCCGTCATGGGGCCGTCGTGGCCAGCCCCGAGGCCATCCTGGGCCCCACTTCGTCGTGAGTGTCCCTTTCAATTTTTGTTGGCGATCTCGTTTCCTTTGGTCCCTTTTCGCAGTTCCAGTCCTTTTTCGTAGTTGTATGTTTGCGCAGATCGTCTTATGTCCGTTTTGTCGTTGCAATGTTCTCGAGTCCTTTCTCGTCGATTCGGTCCCTTTCAGTGGCTGTTCGGCGTTGACGTCACTTTTCGCTACATGAATCATTGTTCGTCGTTGTCGTCCCTTTTTGTTTATTTAGCTTTTCTTCCTTTGTAGTACCATGCATCCCCTGTGATATCATGTTCGTTCTTGTAGTTTGTTCTGTTCGCTTTTAGTCGTTTCGGTTCCAATGAGTCCTTTTTCGTCGTTCGCGTCCCTTTTTCGTCGTTCGAGTTCATGGTCGTTGTCGTCATCCCTGTTCGTTTCCTCGGTTTCTTTGTCTCCCGATTTGGCGTGCGAGTCTGTTTCGGTTTTGTCGTCGATCTCGTTTCTTAGTCTCTTTTAATTGTGTGAACCCCTTTTCGTAGTTGCATGTTCCTGCAGTCCCTGCTATGTCCTATTCGTCGGCGTAGCCTTTTCGAGTCCGTTTTCGTCAGTTGAGTCCCTTTGAGTCCCGTTCGTCGTTAACCCCGCTTTGCGTTGTTTCAATCCCTTTTCGTTGTTATCGTTGTGGTCTGTTTCTTCTGTCCCTTTTTGACGTTATGGTATTTGGCAGTGAATGTGATATCAGGTTCGTTCTTGTAGTTCGTTCTGGTGGCTTTTCGTCGCCTCGATCCCTCTGAGTCCCTTTTCGTGGTTTGTCTTCCTTTTCGTCGTTCGAGTCCCTTTTCGTCGTTCGAGTTCCTTTTCGTTGTCGTCGTCCCTTTACGATGTCTCAGTCCCTTTGTTTCCCGATTTTTCGTGCCAGTCCCTATCAGTCCTTTTGCTGACCTCGCTTCATTTTGTCCGTTTTCGTAGTTCCACTCCCTTTTGGTAGGCTTTTGCTTTCGCAGTCCCTGCTATGTCTTTGTCGTCGTCGTAGTGCTTTCGAGTGCCTTTTCCTCGATTCGGTCCCTTTCAGTGCCTTTTCGTCGATGCCGTTCCTTGTCGTCGCTGGGATCCCTCTTCGTTGTTGTCGCGTCTGTTCTTTGCTTCAGTCCCTTTTTGTTATTGTAGTTTCGTCCATCACTTGTTGTGTCGTTTCCGTCCATTGTGTGCGTTCATTCTGCCTTTCGTCGCTTCGGGCCTTCTGAGTCCCTTTTCGTCGTTCGAGTCCTTTTGTTGTTCGAGTCCCTTTTCGTTGTCGTTGTCCCCTTTCGTTGCTTCAGTCCCTTTTCGTCCAGATTTTTCGCGCGAGTCCCTTTCAGTGCCTTTGTCGACCTCGCTTCGTTTGGTCCCTTTTCGTAGTTCCAGTCCCTTTTCGTCAGAGGTTGAGGGGTGAGATCGCAGTGGAACGGAGACTCCCAACCGGGAAAACGTTTCGTTTCGTTCGTGTCGTGCTTGCGGGCGAGGCGAAGCTGCGTGGGCGCGCGAGAGGAATGAACCCGCCGTTGCTAGGGCGAAGTCAAGACAAATGTTTCTCCTCCGCCCGGCGGTGGCTCGCGGTGTCCCTCCCGCGGTGTCCCGCCGTTGCTACGGCGAAGTCAAGACTAATGTTTATTCTCCGTCCAGCGGTGGCTCGCGGTGTCCCGCCGCTGCCAGGGCGAAGTCAAGACAAATGTTTCTCCTCCGTCCGGCGGTGGCTCGCGGTGTCCCGCCGTTGCTAGGGCGAAGTCAAGACAAATGTTCTCCTCCGTCCGGCGGTGGCTCGCGGTGTCCCGCGGTGTCCCGCCGTTACTAGGGCGAAGTCAAGACAAATGTTTCTCCTCCGTCCGGCGGTGGCTCGCGGTGTTCCGCCGTTACTAGGGCGAAGTCAAGACAAATGTTTCTCCTCCGTCCGGCGGTGGCTCGCGGCGTCCGGCAGTAGCTCGTGGTGTCCCGTGGAGTCCCGTTGGGTGAGATCGATAGTGAGATCGATAGTGAGATCGAGAGTGAGATCGATGAGATCGATAGTGAGATCGATACTGAGATCGATATTGAGATCGATGTGCTGCCCCGAGGTGTCCCCTGGTGTCCTATCGCGCCCCAAAAAGTGAGATCGATTGTGACATCGATAGTGAGATCGACAGGTGTCCCTTTGTGTCCCGTGGTGTCCAGTTGAGTGAGATCGAGAGTGAGATCGATACTGAGATTGATGCTGACATCGATGTGGTGCCCCGAGGTGTCCCGTGGTGTCCCAAAAAGTGAGATCGATAGTGAGATCGACAGGTGTCCCGTGGTGTCCCGTTGAGTGAGATCGATAGTGAGATCGATAGTGAGGCCGATAGTGAGATCGAGAGGTGTCCCGCGGTGTCCCGTGGTGTCCCGTGGTGGCCCGTGGTGGCCCGTAGTGTTCCGTGGTGTCCCGTTGAGTGAGATCGATAGTGAGATCGACAAGTGTCCCGTGGTGTCCCGTGGTGTCCCGGTGAGTGAGATCGATAGTGCGATCGATAGTGAGATCGATTGAGTCAGATGTTGGTTCCCCCCGCCTCTCTCCCCCCCACAACCTCCTTATCACCCGAAGGGTGGTCGTATAGGTAGGTTTACGCCTTCTCAGTCCCTGCTATGGTGTTTGTCGCCGTCGTGGTGCTTGCGAGTGCCTTTTCCTCGATTCGGTCCCTTTCAGTGCCTTGTCGTCGTTGCCGTTCCTTGTCGTCGCTGGGATCCCTATTGGTTGTTGTTGTGTCTGTTCTTTGCTTCAGTCCCTGTTTGTTGTTGTAGCTTCGTCCATTCCTTGTTGTGTCGTGTTCGTCCATTGTGTGCGTTTCGGTGGCCCCTCGTCGCTTCGGTCCTTCTGAGTCCCTTTTCGTCGTTCGAGTCCCTGTTTTGTCGTTCGAGTCCCATTTCGTTGTCGTCGTCCCCTTACGTTGCAGTCCTCGCTTCGTTTGGTCCCTTTTCGTAGTTCCAGTCCCTTTTCGTAGGCTTATGGTGTTTATCGTCGTCGTAGTGCTTTCGAGTGCTTTTTCCTCTATCCTCCATCTGGTCCCTTTAAGTGCCTTTTCGTCGATGCCGTTCTTTTTCGTCGCTGGAGTCCCTCATCGTTGTTGTCGTGTCTGCTCTTGACTTCAGTCCCTTTCTGTTGTTCTAGTTTCGTACGTCCCTTGTTGTGTCTTTTCCGTCCCTTGTGTACGTTTCGGTGTTTTCTCGTCGCTTCGGTCCTTCTGAGTACTTTTTCGTCGTTCGAGTCCCTTTACATCGTTCGAGTCCCATTTCGTTGCCGTCGTCCCTGTACGGTGCCTCAGTGCCTTCTTGTCCCGATTTGTCGTGCGAATCCCTTTCAGTGCCTTTGTCGACCTCGCTTCGTTTGGTCCCTTTTCGTAGTTCCGGTTGGAGTACCGCTTGTACAAGCGTCGCATGTGCACGGAGGACCAAATTGCGGAATTGTTCGATGAATCGCCCCGCACGATGCGCATGGGCGTTGTCGAGCGCCCCAGGGAGGCTTTTTGGAGACCTCTCGGCCTCTGGGGGGCTTTTCGGAGGGTTCTTTGGGCCTTCGTGGGGCCATGTCGGTCCGTCTTGGGGGGCTTTTCGGAGGGTTCTTTCGGGCTTCGTGGGGCCATGTCGGTCAGTCTGGGGGCCTTCTTGGCGGGCGTGGAGCCCGTCGTGCCCTCCGGAGGCCGTCTTGGGAGCTTCTCGCGGCCGTCGTGGGGGCCTCCTGGATCGTCTTGGGGGCCGCCCTTGGTCCCTCCAGGGCCGTCTCAGGCCTGTGTGGGGGTGTTTATTGGATTTGCTTGTAGCAATTTTTGACGCTGCTTGTCGTCATGGATGTGCGAAGCTCGAAGCAGGCAAGAGCACTCTTTATAACAGAACCAAAAGGCAAATCAACGCTGGTTTCGGTCTCAGGGGGCGCTGTTGTGGGCGCTCTTGGGGTCCCTCCTTGGGCCGTCTTGAGGGACTCATGAGCTCTGCATGAGCCATTTTGGGCCTTTTTGGAGCTGTCTTGGCCAGCCCTGAGGCCATCCTGGGCAATTTTGCAGCAGTCAGCTCCCAAGAGGCCCAAGAGCCCAAGAGGCTCAAATCGTCGATTTCCTTTTGTTTTTTTGTTTTGAGAACACGAGAAGGGGGGTACACCTTGGTGCGGCGGAATGGCGCGACTCCGAGGGGGGCTAGGGGGGAGACATAATAATGTAAAATTTTACCACGTGTAGCAGTTATACAACTATTGGATACATGGGATACGTTGCATCAAGACGTTCGCCGAAAAACGCTGCCGCTCAGCACGTCACCTCCGGACGTGGATTCCTCTCGCTTCGCGGGGTGCACGTCCGGACCACGTACAGTCCAGTCGTTGTTGGGCCTGTTGGGAGCTTTTTGGGGCCTCTTGGAAGCCTCTTCGGGGCCTCCTGGGGCCTCTTGTACAAGCGTCGCACGTGCTGCGGCGTGTGGCCCATTCGGAGGCCGGTCTGGGGGCCGGCCTCTCGCGGCCATTTGAGGGCTTGCTTGGGGTCCTCTTGAGTTGGGCCGTCTTAGGGCCCGCTTGGGCCGTCATGCAGGCCTTTTCAGCGCTTCTTGGGCCGTCTTGGGGCCATTTTGGAGGCTGCTTGGGCCGTCATGGGCCTCTATGCGGGGGTTTTAAAAGCACGCGATGCTCGGCAGTGTTTCTGCGAGAAGCGGCGCGCAGCTCCCAGCGTGACAAAGCAGACTTACTCTGCCCCGCTTGCTGGCGGGCAGATTTGGCGCCGCGCAGCCGATCCAGACTGGTAATCGCTGCTGTGGAAAAGTATTCAATTGTGGAAGGTGTGGGCGTTGGTTGGCGTGACCTGCTCGGCTGCCGCGCGCGCGTGCCGCTCCGTCCTGCAATCCCCCGGGCTTCTGGGTGGCCTCACGGGGGGCTCTTGGGAGCCTCTTGAAAGCCTCGTGGGGGCTTCTTTGAGCGTCATCGGGGCCGCTTTGGGGCCTCTTGGGGCTTCTTGTTGACGTCGTGCGCCCGCTTGGGGCGCTCTTGCGCCGTCTGGCCCCTTCGGAGGCCATCTTGGAGGCCTCTCGCGGCCACCTGAGGGCTCTCTTGGAGTCCTCTTGGGCTGTCTTGGGGGCCCCTTGGACCGTCTTGGGGCCTCTTTTGGCCGTCTCGGGACCCTCTTGAGCAATCCTGGGACCCCTTGGGTTGCCCCTTTGGCCGTCTTGGGGTCTTCCTGGAGGCTGCTTGGGCCGTAATGGTTTTCTGCGAGCTGAAAGAGGCGAGAACGCGACAATCTGTCAAAGACCAATAGAAAGTCAATGGTTTTGGCTCCTGGAGGCGCTCTTTGGGGTCCTCTTGGGGTCCTCTTGGGCCGTTTTTGGGGTCTCATGGGCCTTCTTGGGACCATCTTGGGTCGTCTTGGGGCCGTCTTGGGCCGTCTTGGGGCCATCTCGAGGCCTTCTTGGAGTCCCGAGAAGCCCAAGAGGCCGAAGTTGCTGATTTTCCATCGGTTTTTGTAGGTTTGAGGCCCCAGAAGGACGGCCGCCACTTGTGGTACGGCGATGTGGCGCGGCTCCCACGGGGAGTTAAGGGGGGAGACATAGGATTGCAAAGCAATGCGATCTGTTGCGATTTGGCAATCATTTGATACATTGGATACGTTGCGTTATAACCTTCACAGAAAACGCTGCCGCTCAGCACGTCACTTCCGGACGTGGATTCCTCTCGCTTCGCGGGGTGCACGTCCGGAGTACGTACGGTGAAGTCGTTTTGAGGGTTCTCGGGAGTTTCGTGGGGGCGTCTTGGGCCGTCTTGGGGGGCTCTTTCGCCGTTTGGCACAATTGGGGGCGGGGCTGGTGGCCATGTCGCGGCCGCTCAGCACGTCATTTCTGGACGTGGAAAGCCAAAATCTTTCAAAACCCCTATGGGAAATCAATGATTCTTGTTTCTGGAAGCGCTCTTGGAGGTCCTCTTGGCGCCCTCGTGGGGCGTCTGGTTTTTTTGGGGGGCCCTTTTGGGGCCATCCTGTACCATCTTGGCCACGTCGTCGCGGGGCCTCTTGGGAGCCTCATGGGGGCTTCCTGGAGGCCTCTTGGGAGCTTCTTTGGGCCTCTTGGGGACGTCTTCGGGGCCTCTCCCCCCTCCCTCCTTTTCATATTCCCTCCCCATATCCCCTTCCAGCGCCAGCTCTAATCATGGGCGCCGCCGTGACCAACTTCCACCTGGCTGGCGCTGCGCCGCACTTCGCCCAGGGGGGAACAATGACAGTACACTCCAGTCGCTGCGTGGGCCTTGGGGGGCTTCTATGGGGCCTTTTGGAGGTTTCTTGGAGACTTCTTGGAGGCCTCTTGGGAGCGTCTTGGGGCCCCTTGGGAGCCTCTTGGGGCCTCTCGGGATCGTCCTGGGCCGTCTTGGGGCGTTTTTCTGCCGTTTCGCCCCTTCGGAGGCCGTCTTGGGGGCCTCTCGCGGCCGCCTTGGGGCCCTCTTGGGGTCCTCTTGGGCCGTCTTAGGGGCCCCTTGGACCGTTTTGGGGGCCTCTTCGGGCCGTTTTGGGGCCCTCTTGGGCCGTCTTGGGGCCCTCTTGGGGGCTTTTGGGGTTGTTTTGGGGCGATGTTGGAAGCTGTTTGGGCCGCAAAGGCGAGAACGCTGAAATATCGCCAACACCATTGGAAAATCAATGATTTCGGCCTCTGAAGGCGCAGTCGGGGGCGCTCTTGGGGCCCTCTTCGGCCGTCATTGGGTTTTTGTTGGGCCCTCTTGGACCCATCTTTGAGCCGTTGTGGCGCCCTCGTGGCCCCCCAACGAGGCCCAGGAGGTCGAAATCATAGATTTTCTATAGGTTTTGGTCAGTTTTTGAGCCCCGGGAGGGGGTGGCCATCTTGGGTCGACGGATGTGGCGTAGCCCCTGGGGGGGGGTTAGGGGGGAGACATAATAATGCAACACAATACAATATGTTGCAAAACTGCAATTTTTGGATGCATTGGATACGTTGCAGTAAGGCGTTCGCCGGAAAACGCTGCCGCTCAGCACGTCACCTCCGGACGTGGATCCGCGGCATCCATGCGCCCCCGTTGCCGGGCCGATGTCTGTAACAAGAGGGAACGCGCGTAAGCCCCCGGCGACCGCCCCCACGAAAAAAAACACGAGAAGACGAGACGTGCAGGTTAGGCGTTGGCTGGTTTGCCCTGCTCGTCGGAACACTCGCAGTGAGTGAAGTCGTTGTTGGGCGCACTGGAAGCTTATCGGAGCCCTCGAGGAGGCTCCTTGGTGGCCTTTTTCGGGGCTTCTGAGGGACCGTCAAGTGGCCGCTCAGCCCAATCGTTGTGGGGCCTTTTGTGAGCTTCTTGGGGGCCTCCTGGGGGCCTCTTGGGCGCTATTCGGGGGCTTTTAATGGGGCCTCTTGGGACCTCTTGGGGGCGTCTTGAGCCGTCTTGGGGCGCTTTTGCGCCGTTTCGCCACTTCGGACGCCGCCTTGGGGGGCTCTCGCGGACGCTTTGGGGCAATCTTGGGGTCTTCTTGAGCTGTCTTGGGAGCCTCTTCGACCGTCTTGGGGGCCTCTTTGGGCCGTCTTGGAGTCCTCTTGGGTTGTATTGGGGCCCTCTCGGGGACTTCTTGGGCAGTTCTGGGACGATCTTGGAGGCTGCTTGGGTCGCCCTGGGCCTGCGAGAATCGAAATAAGCGAGAACACAAAAATCTTCCAACCCCGATGGGATATCGATGATTTTGGCCGCTGGAGGCACTCCTGCGGGTCCTCTTGGGGCCCTCTTTGGCCGTCTTGGGTTTTTTGTTTGCCCTCTTGGGGCCATCTTGGGCCGTCCTGGGGCCGTTTTGGGCCTTCTTGGGGGCATCTGGAGCCCTTCTGAGGCCTTGATGGACCCCCAACAGGGCCAACAGGCCCAAATCATGGATTTCCCATACGTTTTGGTGCGTTTTGGGGCCCCAAACGGGGCGCCGCCACTTTGGTACGGCGCTGTGGCGCAACTCCAGGGGGGGCTAGGGGGAGACATGATATTGCAAAACAGTACAACATGCAACAATTATGCAATGATTAGATACCTTGGACGCGCTGCATTGCAGCATCCGCGGACCTGCCTGCGGCAACGCGTCACTTCCAGACGTGGATTCCTTTCGCTTCGCGGGGTACACGTCCGGAGTACGTGCAGTCAAGTCGGTTTGGGGGTTCTCGGGAGTCTCGTGGGGGCGTCTTGTGCCCTTTGGAGGTTTCTTGGGGATTTCTTGGAGGCCTCTTGGGGATTTCTTGCGGCCCCTTGGGGCATCTGGGGGGCCTCTTGGGGGCGCCTTGGGCCGTCTTGGGGCGCTTGCGCGCGGCTTCGCCCCTTCGGAGGCTGTCTTCGGGGCCTTTCGCGGTCGCCCTGGGACTCTCTTCGGGTTCTTTTGGGCTGTTTGTGGGGCCTCTTGGACCGCCTTGGGGACCTATTTGGGCCGTCTTGGGGCCCCTTGGGCCGTTTTTGGGCCATCTTGGGAGCTTTTTGGGCAGTCTTGGGGCGATTTGGGAGGCTTCTTGGGCCGTCATGGGCCTTTGAGAGTCGAGAAAGGCGAGAACGCTAAGATCGTCAAAAATCATAGGACAATCAATGATTTCGGCATCTGGAGGCGCAGTTGTGGGCGCTCTTGGGGCCCTCTTGGCCCGTCCTCGGAGCTTTTCGGATTCTCTTGGGGCCATATTGGGCCGTCTTGGGGCCGTCTTGGCCCGCGCAGAGGCCATCTTGAGCCGTCTTGAGGCCCTCGTGGGCCCCCCAAAGGGCCAAAAGTCCAGAATCGATGTTCCATCGGTTCTTGTAGGTCTTCAGACCCAGAAAGGGGTCCACCACTTTTGGGTCGACGGATGTGGCGTGACCCCTGGGGGGTAGGGGGGGGACATAATAGGGTAACACAATACAACGTGTAACACTTATGCAACAATTTGATGATACACTGGTTACGTTGCACTATCGCCTCCGCAGAAAACGCTGCCGCTCAGCACTTTGGCCCTCTTGGGGCCATCCTGTACCGTCTTGGTCACGTCGTCGCGGGGCCTATTGGGAGCCTCTTGGGGGCCTCCTGGAGGCCTCTTGGGAGCTTCTTTGAGCCTCTTGGGGACGTTTTTGGGGCCTCTCCCCCCTCCCTCCTTTTCATACTCCTTCCCCATATCCCCTCCCAGCGCCAGCTCTAATCATGGGCGCCGCCGTGACCAACATTCACCTGGCTGGCGCTGCGCCGCACTTCGCCCAGGGAAATGACAGTACACTCCAGTCGCTGTGTGGGCTTTGGAGGCGCTACTCGGGGGGGGGGGGGTAGGGGCGTCTTGAGCCGTCTTGAGGCGCTTTTGCGCCATTTCGCCCCTTCGGATGCCGTCTTTGGGGGCTCTCGCGGATGTCTTGGGGCAATCTTGGGGTCTTCTTGAGTTGTCTTGGGAGCCTCTTCGACCGTCTTGGGGGCCTCCTTGGGCCGTCTTGGAATCCTTTTGGGCTGTATTGGGGCCCTCTCGGGGACTTCTTGGGCAGTTCTGGGACGATGTTGGAGGCTGCTTGGGTCGCCCTGGGCCTGTGAGAATCGAAATAAGCGAGAACACAAAAATCTTCAAACACCGATGGGATGATTTTGGCCGCTGGAGACACTCCTGGGGGTCCTCTTGGGGCCCTTTTGGGGGCGTCTTGGGAGTGTGTTTTTGGCCCTATTGGGGCCATCTTGGGCCCTGGGGCCGTCTTGGGCCGTCTTGGGGGCATCAGGAGCCCTCCTGAGGCCTTGCCAAATCATGGATTTCCCATACGTTTTGGTACGTTGTGGGGCCCCAAACGGGGGGCCGCCACTTTGGTACGGCGCTGTGGCGCGACTCCAAGGGGTGGGGGTAGGGGGGGGAACAAAACATTGCAAAACAATGCAATATGTAGCAATCATGCAATGATTAGATACATTGGATGCGTTTCATTACAGTATCCGCGGACCTGCCCCCGGCAACACGCCACGTGGATTCATTTGACTTACGCCACTCCGCCGATCCCAAAATGAGGTGAGAAGTCCATGCGGCCAACCAGGTTCGGGTAGGAACTACATTGGCCGCGTTCGGTGGTGTTCCGACTTATTATTGGGGCCTCGTGGGCGTGTTTGAACTCTCGGAATGTGTTTTGGGTACCTTGGAGGCGCAAGGGGGTGGATGTGGAGGTTGCGGGGGCCCCAGAGATGTGTTGACGAGTTCCCGGGGGGCCCCAGGGACGGGGCAAAAGGAGACGGAGTCACCACATATTTCACACGCCTTCTCAGCCCTCCTGCAATCGGGGGTCGGCGGATGCTTCGGAACCCGCCTGGAGGATCGAAGGCCCTCCGAGTCTGGAGGAAGGGGAACGGGGAACCTCCAGGATGGGAGTGGAAAGATGGTCGGTCACACGCAGACGGGGGGGGGTATGGGGGAGGGGAGAAAGCTTCTTGGGGGCACCCTTGCGTTTCAGAAGGCGCGGGCCTTCTCTATAGATGCAGGGCCAGCGCCTTCTAAGAAGCAGCTTCCTTCTAAGAAGCCGTCCCCGCTCCCCTTAATCCCCCTCTGCGCGCCGCCAAGAGGAGACCAGGGATGGGGGCCGAGCCTCCCGTTTGGACTGAGCGTGTTCTTATCGGGATTCTGGCAAGTCCGCTTGCATGCCATCCCCCCCCCTTCCTCGCCGCCTTTCCAAACAGCGCTGGGCCGAAAAGGCGGACTCGTGTGAAGTTCAGATGTCCGTTCGGGCCTGCCCCCCCCCCCCCCTCCTCACTCTAAAGGAAGCGTCATCACTCAGAAGGCTTCCGATCCCCTGCTGGTCGGCTGCCGAGCTGAGGGCCGTAACTCGTAACATTATCGCCGCGCGTTGCCGCAGTTGGATGGTTTCTCGGCGCGCCCCGGGGTGGACGCGTCTCTTGGCCCCCGCTTCACGGGCTCTGCGTTGGCCTCGTCCTCCTCCTCCTCCTCCTCCTCCTCCTCCTCCTTCTCCTCCCTCTTTCACGCCCCCTCCGCTGCGCACTGCGGTGACAAGCTCCAGAGGTGCAGGCTTGTCTCAGACAAAGCACCATCAGGGGGCTTCCGCTCCCCTGGGCGAGGACCACGTCCACCGCATCGGGCGCACGGGCCGCGCCGGCGTGCCCGGCGTCGCGGTCACCTTCCTGGACCGCTCGGAGGGCAAGCAGGCGTACGAGGCGCCTCGCTGCCCGCGCGGCGTGCCCGTACCCGCACGCGTTGCCCGTAGGGCGGCTGGAGCGTGCCGCCGGCCTCGGGCCTCGCTGGCTGCCGCCACACCAGGGGCCCAGTGCTCACATTCGGCTGCTGGCGCTCCTCCGGCTCACATTCGGCTGCTGGCGCTCCTCCGGCTCCGCCTCCTGCTCCCGCATCCCTCCACGAGCTCAAACGCAAGCTTTTTCCCGCGACGTGGCGGCGCCCCCACACCTCAGTTTGAATGCTCGCGCCGAAGCTGGCGGCTGCAATTGTTCCTCGGGCCCCGCGGGCCGCGTTGCGCGCGTCGCTGAAAATTGAAGTTGGGAGGCGAGGTTGTTGGATAAAAGCGTGCGTTTGATTTCGCGGAGTGTTGCGCGGCCCTGTTCAGCCCTGCCTGCGCCCTGCCGTCTTAGGCTGCGAGGTCGCGCGAGCTCTGTGGAGTTCCCTTCTCGTCAGTTGGGAAGCTGGGAGGCCCTGTCCCTGGTGGTGGCGGAGGTGGTTCCGCTGCGCCATCCGCCGCGGGGGTGGCGCCCGTGCAAGTAACTATCCCGGTGCGCACGCGACGGGGATCGGCGCGGTGGCGGAGGTGGTTCCGCTGCGCCATCCGCCCCGGGGGGCGGGGGAGGGGGGGGGGCCGTGCAAATGTCCCGGTGCGCACGCGACGGGGATCGGCGCGGTGTCCGGGGTCGGCCCGTCCCCTGCGGATGTTTTTTTTTCTGTTTTGCTCGGGGTCCTGAGTGTTGTCCTTCGTCTGTGCCTCGTCGAGAGCAAAGCCAGATGGAGGGAGGCAGCAGGAGTCGGTCCTGACAGGGGTCCGCGGATCCCCCCTCTGGCTGACCCAGATTTGGGCGCCACGTGGGGCCGAGACCCCCCCTCTTTCTCCTCCTCGGGCCAGACGAGGGGGGGGGATAGGGAGAAAGGGGTTGCGAAATCTGCTGCGTGCGGCTGGTTCCGGGGCGCCTTTCTCGATTCGTGCCTTCGGCGCCAGGAGGCGACGGGAAAACCAGCCACGTGAGCCGAGTCGCTGAGGCCCTGTTGCTATCTCCCCCGTTCGTTCTCCAAGCCCGGGTCTGGGAGCTGCCTCGTGGCCAGCCAGGCTACGGCCCTGGCTGACCTGGGGCCAGCGCGCCCCCGACACCCGACAGGCCAAAGCCGAGCCCCAGCGCGAAACGGCCCTCCCCTCCGAGCCCACTCTCGGCTCTGGGGGTCAGATGCGCGCCCCGTCGCCCTGTCATCGCCACTGGCCCCGCATGGGGATGAGCAGGAGAAGGGGGAGCAGGAGCACGTCCCGGTGGACGAGGAAAAGTACAGCAAACCTACGAACTCGAGAACCCCCCTGGAGTTCCTCCGAAAAAAAGTCCCCCGACTTCGAAGGAGCAGGCCCCTGATGGCATCAGGGGCCTGCTCCTTCGAAGTTGCATCAGGCTGATGCTTCCCACTCTGGGCGCCAGCGAGGGGGCAGGGCATGTATTAAAGAAGCGCGGTTTCCAAAGGCCGGATCTCTTTTGCCCAGGCTGACGGCCAGAGGGGGGGGAGGGGGCGGTTCTCAGTGCGTGCTAAATGCTTTGCGGGCGGCGGTTTCACGGGTGAACATGTTTTTCCAAGGCAAGCGTCGACGAAACGCGTTCTCAAATATCCAGTTGCTTGGGGCAAACCCCGCCCGCTCGTAAAGTTCTAGGGCCAGCAGGAGTACAGGAGTACAAGTGGCATACGAAAGAAGAAGCTGACCGACCAGCAGGTGCCCCACAGAGGTTTCGCTTACCCCCCGATGGCCCTGGGGACCCATAGGAACCTCGGGGTCACCTCAGGACGCTCAGCGCTCGACGACAAACATGCCCGTAGATTTCTCACAGCTAGACTCCTTGTGCAGCCAGAGATGTCGGCGGCAGCGCCCAGGCGGGTTCGCCACGCGGTTCGCCCCCCCTCCCTTCCCCCTCCCCCTCCCCTCCCCCCCTTGGGTGCCCGAGCTACGGCCTGGCAGCCGGGGGGTGTGGGCACGAGCGGGGCCGCTAGATGCTCCGGAAATCCTGGGGCGCACCCTGGGCCGATCCTATCATGGCACCATTCGCACCCTGATCAGGGGAGGGGGGCCGAAGGCCGAGGCCTGCTGGGGCCCGCGTGCCGGGAGAAGTCGGAGGCAGCGGCGTGGCGCCGGGGTTCCAGGCTGCAGTGCGGCCCGGCGGAGCACCGCAAGTCTCGCCCGGGCCCGGGGGACGCCGACGGCGGTGAAGAGGAAGCATGGCGGGCAGTGGAAGTGTGCATGATGGCATGGGTGACTGTGAGTGCGACGGTGGTGACTGCACCGGTTATGATAACGAGAATGGCCTCGTGGGTTCGGATGTGAACGAACACGACGGCGGTGGTACTTACGGCGATGGTGCCACTCATGATGGGGGCCATGATGATGACGACGACGGTGACGATGATGGTGGGGGTGATTGTGATGGCGATGGCCATGGCGATGGTGATGATGACGATGCCCAGTTGTGGCTGCGGTTGCGGGGGACCGCGGTCAAAAAAATGTGTTGCCCAGCCGTGGTTGCGGATGCGGGTGCGGACGCCCGTGGCCCAAAGTGGGCTGCCTGGTTGAAGGTGCGGGTGCGGCTACACGCGGCCCGAAACGAGGAGTGCCAATCGCATGCGGTCGCGGGTGCCCAGCCAAAGTGCTTCGCTCTGCTGCTTTCGCAGGTGCGGTTGCCAGTGCCCGCGGCCAAACTTGGGCTGCCCGGTTGCGGGCTGCGGGTGCGGTGCGGGCGCCCGCGGCCGCGGGTCCGTTGGTGTCCGTCGGTCCAGTCAGTCAGCGGGTTATTCAGTCTGGCTGGCACGGGATTTCACCCGGCTCCGCTGGGAACCATCGGAGATCTTGGAAGGATCCGCCGAGGTGGGGGCGTCTCTGATTACCCACAGCATGTGCGGGGCACGCGTCAAGCTGCACCGCCGAGTGCATCCGCCGCCGATCTTGGTCTTAGGGCAGTTACGTAATCGACAGCGGTGAGAAGCGCCCGCATGTTCCTGCGCGCAAATGGCTGTAGTGTTCGAAAACAGTGGGCTGCCACGGGAAAGCGGCGGTATAGGAACACAGTACGCGAACTACGGCGGAGGCGTTCGTTAAGGAATCGTCCCAGGAGGCGCCAGACCCTGGAGGATTCCTTATCTGATGAGGGCGTCGGTGATATCCATGGCCAGGGCTCGATTGGAGTTCTAACGGCCTCCAGACCCTGGATTCCTTATCCAATGCTTCCTTGTCCAATGCCCTCACCGTAGTATTCCACACCAACAGCGCAAAAGGTTTGGATAATGGCCGCGAGAGTGGACGGCTTGCAGTGAAGAAGATGCACGCACACGGCGACAGGTTCGGCACGCTCCTTCCCCGCTCATGCACTGCCAAACCAGCAGAGAGAAGTCCAGATCCGTCCCGCGCACAGCGCGACATGTCGCAGCCACGTCTCTGTACAGTTTGGCTGGGACGTCCTTGGTTCAAACATGGCGCGGGGCGCGGGCGGATCAAAGCGGTACGCCTAGGAGTTCATTGCTTCGAACCGTCGAGTTTCCTGCCTCCATCGCCCCAAGGATGCCAGCATCATTGCGAGCACTCTTAGTACACAGTCTCGCTCAGCGCTCCGGAGTGGAGATGGTTGGACGAGACTCGGATTCTTCACCAATTTTGGCGTAGACATTTACAATTTCACCGTGTATAGCAACGATCGAAATGACGACACCCGTCAACTCAAGATTCAGCCATTTTTGTGACGAGTTGGATTTGCAATCACACTCAGAATGAATTGGAGGGCTCTTCTTGTACATCCACATTAGCTGAAAGCGCGTCCCGATGATTTTGTTCAGTCGTGCTGGAGTTGTACCAGGTCATCTCTCAGCGCCAGGCCCCACATGGTACCTTCCAGTTCCCCCCATTTTCACCAGTCAGTCGGCCTTATCTTGCAGCGCCCTCGCGGCGTTCCACTCAATTCGCGTGCGCATTCGCACCATAAACGGCCGCTCAAGAGCATGTAGCCTGGAGAGTTAGTCGTTCACCAGCTCATCTCCGCCTTCACGGACCTATTGTTTCCTCGGGGCCGCATTGCGAGACCCAAGGCTGCTCAGAGGACCAGTTTGCCCGTTTCTTCGATCCTGCTCCAGAAACCGTGGGAATGTCCGCGTCGACTTGTCTGGAGAAGGAATGTGTACTGTCGAGAGCTTCCGCCTGCGAAGCAGTGTCGAGGTGTCATCTCCTGGAAGGCGAAGCCCATGTCTCACCGCCCACCAAACCACCCCAACCCAACCCGAAGGCCCCGATTTGCCCTCGGGGGGGGGGGGTCGGGGAACATTGAAGAAAACATCTGGAGCCCGTGCCCTCCCCCAACCCGACATTCAGGTCGTCGGGTTGGGTTGGGGTTGTCTGATAGGTTGTCAATGTTTGAGCGCCCTTGATGGAGGCAGTATCTCAGGCCTCGCCGCTGGGTCTCACCGATCTTGGGCCAGAGTCTGGGGCCCAGGGCCACTCCGCCGCGGGAGACCCGGGAGGGGGCCGGATCGTGCTGTCGTAGAGCATACGGAGCTCGTGCATACGGAGCGGGGTCGTTTCACGGCGCGCTCGCTGCTCGTCGCAGAGTTCCCCAGAGGCCGCCAAAAAGTCCCAGCCAGAGGCCCGCAGAGGCCCGAACATGCTTTGTGGACTGAGTCGTCAAATTTCGAGGATTGAGGAGGAGGAGGAGGAGGCGGAGGACCAGGGTAAACCTAGGATGCATCAACGATGCTGCAACACATGAACCCATTCCAAGTCTACTCCTCGTCAGTCCCTGCACCTATGTCTTTTCACTACTGGGAGGCCCCCCTTGAAAGACGAGTACCCCATGGGCGTGGGCGTGCCATGCGGGCGGGAGTCTTGCATTTCTGATGGTGGAAAACTATACATGCCCCCTCCTTGTAATCGGTAGGCACGTCAAAGTGTAGGAGCAGAAAGGCTAGGATAGAGGAAGACGGTGCTACGTTTGGCAGTAAAGGAGACAAAGGAGGATAGTGATAGGCTGGGTCGCTTCTTCGAGGATGTTCAGGCGCACCTTGCGAGGGTTACGCGTGATGCTGGTCGGGTGTTTGCGGGGCTGCTGCTTCGGAGTCTTTGCCAGGCTGTTGCTCGTGTGGGTGTGTGTGTGTGTGTTGCTGGGCTTCTGGTTTGTCGTTTGCGGGGTTGTTGGTTGGGTGTTTGCGGGGGGGGGCCTTGTGAGGAGTGGGCTGCTTAAGTGTAGCGCCGCTCCAGGGACTTACCCCCGGGCGTCGTCCGAAAACACAGACACCTCGCGCTCCTCTGTGCTCGAGAACCGGGGGCATAACTTAGTAGTCTTGGATGGTCGAGCCATGAGGGAAGCGCGCTCGCGCCTTTTCGCCCGCGAGGTGATGCAGAGCATGCGGAAGGTGGGCCAGGAGATCCCAGACGACCTCCGGCAGTTGGCAGACCGGGCGGGGCCGCCCCCACCACTCGACAAAGACGAGCGACGACGACGACGACGAACGACCACGAGCGACGACCACCACAACGACGACCACCACGACTACAGACGACGGCCGACGAGTGCGCTGAACGACAAACGACCAACGACGAACGACCAAAGACCAACGGGCAACGAAGAAGGCATACGACGACGGACGACGACGACGGACGACGACGGACGACGACGGCGACGACCAGATTCGTGATAAGGTCGCGGAGGAAAATCTGCCACCAGCAGAGAGCGATACGAACCCACCTCAAAAAATGTACTGGCGCCACGGGTGAGGTGGACGAGGGGGGCGAGGAGAGAGGGAGAAAGAAGCACATATTGTTCAGTGGCGCATCTACTTGCCAAGATGCGAGAGCGGTTCTTCAAAGCGTTCTGGCTCATATATATATATATATATATATATATATATATATTTGACAAAGTTTGCTGATTAATGTTATGCAGAAGACCGTGGCACGCCGTCTCCGTTCCATAGTTTTTTCCTGGCTCGAGCCCCCTCCGCGGGGCGGAGGGGAAACGGGCCGGGGGGCCCTTGTATGCTGGCGCAGCTTGCCCAGGCTGCCGTGCTGGGGGTGGCCAACCTGGGCGGTGCGTGGCTGGGGAAGTGCCAGCCGCCGCCCTGCCCGGCGGCGCCGCCGTGCCCGGCGGCGGCAGCCTGCCGTGCCCGCCGGCGCCGGCGCTTACGTGCCCGCAGGTGAGCGTCACCTGCCCGGCGCCGGCCGCGGAGGCCCTCGCCTGCCCTGAGGCGCCGCCGCCGCCACCGTGCCCGCCGGCCCCCGCGTGCCCGCCAGGCGACGCGGCGAGGGCGGGCGCGCCCGAGGCGGAGAGCCGGCACGTCTGCTGGCCGGAGGCGAGCGTGGCGCTGAGCTTCGTGTGCGGGCTGGGCGGGCTGGCGGTGCTGGTCGGGTTCGTGCTGGGTACGTGCTGCGCCAGGCGCCATGCGGCTTCAGCGCAATCCTCGGGGTACCTTGCACCTGGCCGCCCGCAGCCGCCTGGTGATCTTCGGGGCCCCCGAGTGGCACTGGGCAGTGTTGCTCGCCGGACTGGTGTCCTCGGCCTTCCGGGCCCCGGTACTGACGCTGTATGGTGACATGTGCATCGAGGGCTGCGGTGATGCCGAGGCAGTGCGATGGTTGGGGCCGAGCAACGAGGTGCCGAAGAGAGTCCCTCGGCAGCTGATCTACCACTTGGGGCAGAGCGTGGGGCACCCTGGTGGGAGCGTCCGCCGCGGGGACGACGTGGCCTTCCACGGCTCCGAGCTGTTGACGGGCCGCAAGGGGGTCAACGTGCTGATGAAGAAGCCCGAGCTGATCGAGGACATCGGCGCTGGCAACGTCGAGGCCTATAGGTCGGAGGAGGCCCACCATGATACCCGAATGCTGAAGATGCAGAGGGACTCGCGAGGTGCTTGCCGCCGGCCAAGGCGGGACGTGGCGTGCGACGTGAACGTGGCGGAGCAGCAGGACCGACCAGTGCCTGGATCTCCGACGGCGGACTGGTGCCCGCAGGCCCCCGCCCACCGCAGCGAGGGCCCCGTCGGCGGGGATCGCCGCGGCGAGGCGGACAGCCGGCTCAGCCTGGACCAGTGGGGCGTCACGGGGCACGAGACCGTAACCAAGATCCTGGAGCGCCGAGGCACCCACGACCAGTGCGACGCGGTGAACCGGGCGGGCGGCGAGGACATCCTGAGTCGGACGCGGCTCAATGAGTGCTTCTACTACGAGGTGGGCCGGGAGGCGGAGACCGGCAAGTGGCAGGACGAGAGGGGCGGCAGGGCCGCTCGCGTAGAGGAGATGGCGATCTTCCGCAGGAAGCACCGCGAGTACGGAGAGGCGAAGACGGCTTCGGAGCTCCTGTCGCGCGTGGTGGCCGAGCTGGGGCGGGACTCTGGCATCGTGGAGCAGATGAGGACAGCCCGCGAGGGGAGGCATCTCGCGGGCAGGCATGACCAGTGAGCGGGGCCGCCGCGGGAGCCCCCGATCCCGCGGCGAGTACGCAGGGGGGTCGCCGGACATGAGCCCCGGCGGGGCCTATGTACGTGGCTCACATGAGGGGAGAGTTGTCAACCGTGATCTCCTTCCTCTACCTCACTACCGCCTGCCGAGCTTGGACGGCGGCGAGGGCGGCCAGCCAAAGTCTCGCCGGGGGCAGCGCCGTCGGGGAGAGCGAGCTCATTGCGAAGACTGGGCTCGCTGCTGTGCCACCACGCTGAACGAGCTCGACCGCGGGTCTGCCGACCCGCAGCCGCTGGGCCTGCGGGCTAGTGCCGGGCAGGAGCGCAGCCTGAGTATGATCCAGGCCGCGGTAGCCGAGCTAGGCCGTCCGCCCACCGACCTGACGCGCCAGGGATCCCTCGCGGAGCTCCTGGCCAAACGCAGCTACACCGGCGAGAAGGTGTCTGTCGCTCGGCTCGACATCTCCCTCTTGTCCCTGCCTTCAGGCGGGGGCGGTCCTCGGGCACTCTCAACGCTGCTCGGAGACGAGGGTCCAATGGTAGTCGGAGCCTTTTTGAAAGACAAAGTCTTGCCTCCATCGGAGGCGGCGGCGCGGGTGGCCGAGTCGGCCTTGAAGCGCCCATGCTATGACCCTTCGCTGCAGGGTAGGCCGCGCAGGTACGCGCGCCTCCTAGCGGCCCTTGACGGCGCAGGCATGCTCGAGTGGAGGCGGCATGGGTCGCCCCGAGTAGGCCTGTTCACTGTGTGGAAAAAGAAGGGCAAGCAGAGATTGATTGTGGACGCTCGTCTGTCTAACCTGTGTTTCGCTCAGCCTGACCCTGTGGACCTCGCCACGGGCGGATCTTTTGCCTCTCTCGAGGTCGACCCCGGACCCCCGGCGTGCCTGGCGCAGGTCGACATCCAAGATGCTTTTTTACCATCTCCCCCTCCCGAGCTTGTGTCTCTCTTCTGCCTCCGACCCGTCACGGCGGGACTCGCTGGAGTTGGCGAGCTCGACGGAGCTCCTGTCTCGCCCTCCCAGCTGGTGTACCCACACTTGCGTGTTGTGCCTATGGGGTGGAACCATGCCCTGCGGTGGTGCCAGCGAACTCACGAGTATCATGCCTTTCGGCAGCCCGGCGTGACCCCTGCCAACAAGCTCTCGGATAAGAAGCCGGGAGTTCGCCTTGACCGCTCGGGGTTTGCTCACACTGAATACGTTGACAACTTCGCCGCCATTGGTCGCCAGGCCGCAGAGGTCGACGCCGTGGCCGATTCTGTGCACGAAGCCCTGTCAGCCGCGGGGCTCAGGATGCATCCTCGTCTTGGGATGGGATGGGATGGGATGGGATGGGACTGGTGGCTCTTTCTTGGGATGGGATTTTAGCGATGAATGCCCCTTGGTTCGCGTGAGCCCTCGTAGAGTGTGGAGGCTCCGTCTCGGGATCGAGGGCCTCTTGGAGAGGGGCTTCGCTACCGGTAGGGACCTCGAGGCCATCATCGGACATTTCACTTTCGCCGCTCGCATTCGGCCTGAGGTCTCTGTGCGTTTTCGGCAGCGTACGCCTTCGCTGAGCGGGGGGCCGACATTCGTCGTAAGTTGTGGACTGCCGTGCGGAGAGAGCTTCGCTGGGCAATAGGTCTCCTCCCCCTCCTCCGTCGTCGCCTCGATGCCGAGTGGAGCCCAAAGGTGCGGTGTACAGACGCCTCCCCCTGGGGCCGGGGCGTCTGCTTGGCGGAGCGCGATCTCCTGTCCATCGCGGAGGCTGGCTGGTGGTCGGACCGGTGGCGTTTCTCGCGAGGGGCTGAGGATCGGGTTCGGCCGAGGGACGCCTCGCTCCGGGAGGAGCTCAACATGGCCGCGGCGGCCGGTCTGGATGACCTGGGCCGTGTCGGGACGGCCCCGCACCTGGATGGCCTCGGCGAGGCTGACCGGAGTGGGGTTGTCCCGGAGATCGGACCGAAGATCCTTCAGCGGCCCTGGACCACCGTCTCGGCCGGCCGCTGGAGGCGTCGGGAGGCGATGCCCGTCTTGGAGGGGCGCGCTCTGGTCTGGGGGGTCCGTCACGTGAACAGGGGCTTAAGTGAGTTTGGCAAGCGAGTCCTGTTCCTGACCGACGGGCTGTCCGAGGTGCTGGCCCTCGAGAAAGGCCGATCGTCTAGCGTGGCCTTAATCAGAGTGTGCAGGCAGTGGGCGGCGACGGTGTTTGCGGCCGATCTGTATCCTCGTGCGCGGTGGATTCGGTCTGAGTTGAACGTGGCCGATGAGCCCTCTCGGCGCTACCAGCCGAAGCCATTTGGGCTGAAACCACCAGGCTTTCGGCCTCCGCCAGGGCTGACAGAGCCGGATTTCGAGCGGGCTCCCTCGCCCGTGCGGAGGTGCCCTGAGCCTGCCGGCGCCTCGGGACGCGCCCCTCCCGTCGGGCAGCCCGTTCCGACCGGGGGGGCCAGCGCAGCGGTGGGCGGGGCCAGCCGCGCCGCCGACCCTGGCGCGCGCGGCGCCGCAGCCGCCGGCGCCGCGCGCGTGCCCTGCGAGGCGGGCCCAGGCGACGACGACGGCCCGACGGGCCAAGTCGCGGCCGGAGGTGCAGGCCGCCAGGGGGGAGCGAGCCGCCGCACGACCGGGAGGTTGCCCCAAGGACAGGCACGTGGCGGACAGCGAGGGCCTCTCGGTGGCAGAGAGGGAGAACGCGGAGGACCTCTACCAGCGGGTCTACCACGCCCCCCTCGCCGAGTTCAGGAGCTTCGCCGCGACCCAGGGCCTCCGCCTCGGGA
This sequence comes from Prorocentrum cordatum, assembly GCA_963575745.1. NCBI lineage: Eukaryota > Dinophyceae > Prorocentrales > Prorocentraceae > Prorocentrum > Prorocentrum cordatum. The sequence goes on along the minus strand of CAUYUJ010018864.1, from coordinate 52,179 downwards.
CCGCCGCGGACTACGACGGAGCGGCCCTGGAGCGGGCCCATCAAGCGCTCTTCGACAGCGGCGGCGTGCAGGAGGGGTCCAGGCTGAAGGCGGTGCTGCACCACTACCACCCGCGGCTGCTGGTCGCGAAGGGACTGCCCGGGTTTGCCCGAGCCCTGAGGGGGTGGAGGCGGCTCGTGCCGCCTCGAAGCCGACTCCCGCTCCTGTGGGAGGTCGCGCGCGCGGAGGCGAGCAGGCTGGCGGCCAACCCGTGCGCCGCGCGTCTCGTCGCCGTGATGTTCGTCTTCTGCCTCCAGCTTGTGGAGCTGACGTCGCCAGCCGGACGGCAGGTGGTGCCGCCAAGCCGGGCGGCTGGGCACGACGCGTGGCCGCTCGTGCTGTTCCCGATGGAGAAGAAAACGCCTAGCATAAGCGGCACCTGCAACGCGAGCATCGTAGGCGACCTGCCGTTCTACCGCTTCATCGGGAACATGCTGAAGCTGCCCAAGGCCAACGTCTGCGGGGGGGAGCTGGTGGCGCGGGCGCAGTACATGCTGCTGGTGCAGGCGTGCCAAGCAGCAGGCCAGCAGCTCAGGTTCGGGGGCCCGCCAGGCCTCTACCAGCTGCGAGACGGCGGGGCGCCCGCCGACCTCGCCCGCGGCCGCCAGAGCTCGGCAGAGGTGCCAGCTCGCGGGCGCTGTGCGACCGACAGCTCGGTGACAGAGTGCGGCAGGGGGGGGCGCATCGCCGACCAGCTGGCCAAGCTGCCGATGCCCTCCTTCGAGCACGCTGTCGGCTGCGCCCAGAAGATTGGCGGCGCCCTCTGCAAGCGCTGCCGGCCTTTGCCGCCCGCGCGGGCGGCGCCGTGGCGCTCGAAGTGTTCAGCGGCTCGGGCAACCTCAGTCGGGCCTGGCGGCGGCGGCAGCAAGCCCTAGGGTTTGCCGTCTTTGAGTGGGACCTCCGCTGGGGCGATGAGTATGACCTGACCCGCCGTCGCGTGCAGCGCATTGTGCGAGGATGGGTCAACAGTGGTCTGGTCGCCGCCGTGTGGATGGGGACCCCGTGCCACAGCTGGAGCCGCGCGCGGGACATCCGACTTGGGCCCCCGCCACTGCGTAGTGATGTACATGCGATGGGCCTGCCTGACCTGGCGCCTCGGGATGCTGAGAAGGTCAGGGTCGGCAATGCTTTAATGAAATTTTCGGCCTCGCTATTCGCCTTGTGCCAGGCCGTGCGAGTGCCGGTCGCCATCGAGAATCCTCACTTGTCTAGAATATGGCTGACGCCACAGTTCAGGGGTCTGCTGAGAAAATGCCGCACGGTCGTGTTAGACTTTTGCCAATTCGGCCAATCGTGCCGGAAACGCACCCGCATTGTGTACGATCATGTTGATTTGCAGCCTCTCAGCCGTCTTTGCAACGGCCCCCGCGGGATCTGCTCTCGCACAGGTCGCCCGCACGACCAGCTTCAAGGAAAGAATTCTGACTGCATTTTTCTCACGCTTTTGACCGAGCCTTACCCAGCCGACCTCTGTGCCAGCATCGTTCGCTGCTTCCAGTTCGCGCTTGCAGAAAAACAAAGTCAGAGAGTACAGAAGTTGTGGTGCGGCTGATGCCAGGCGCGCTTTTGGAGTGAAGTTCCGCTCTGCGCAAAAAAGAGCTGGAGTTCGCTTCGCGTTTTGAGTTGGGTACTGTCCCGAGCTCGAGACCTTCTGATCTGTGATTGTAAAGTCGGGAGACTTGTCGACACCAGAGATAGCATCGCTTCGCACGTCTGGCGGGAAAAAGGGCCTGGGCGTTACATTTGACAAAGCTTGCTGATTAATGTTATGCAGCAGACCGTGACAAGCCGTCTCCGCTCCATAGTTTTTTTCCTGGCCAACCGTCAGCCCCACCGCCGCCCTCTCCTTTTAATATTACAGGAACGAAATGGGAGTTCGCTTCGCGTTTTGAGTTGGGTACTGTCCCGAGCTCGAGACCTTCTGATCTGTGATTGTAAAGTCGGGAGAATTGTCGACACCAGAGATAGCATCGCTTCGCACGTCTGGCGGGAAAAAGGGCCTGGGCGTTACATATATATATATATATATATATATATATATATATATATATATATTCACAGAGCCTAGCAGCAGAGGTGAGAGGGAAGACTCCTGGCACGAGCAGCGACGCAGCCAAGTTTATTGCTAATCTTAGCGAGAGAACCCCTGCACACACCATCCCAGACCTCCGATGGACTGATCGCTGTTGAATCCGCGGGCTTTAGAGGCCTCGACCCCTTCACGGGGGTGGCTTCCCATCCTATCCCAGGTCAAGTTCTGACGTTCTTGGGCCGTTCCCCCGAAAACTGTTCCTGGAGGCCGAAATCGGGAAGCAATTGCAGGATTGAGCCAGCTACATGTAATGAGCAGCCCTTCGCTAAAGTGACATTTGGTGCGTGGCTTTCTGGGGGCTGCGGCATCGCACCAATTGACCCGCAAGCCGCGCACCAAAGGTCACTCATGCCTGGGCCACTCTTGAGCGCAGCCGATTGAAACGCATCGGTCCGCTGGAGCTCTCGGCGGAGGTTCGGGCCTGAGATCTGCTCGCAGGTCTCGGGAGGTCCCGCCCGCGGAGATCACCGCAGACGCATCCGGAGGCCTCCGGAGGCCCAAGGACTCACAGGATCAAACACCTTCAAGCTGGAGGCTTTTTCGTGGCATTCTGAAGGCCGTTTCCCTCCAAAATGGATGGTGACCTCCAGGACGGACGATTCCGATCTTCTGAGAAGGGGCCAAAACGTCCAGAGACTTTTGATCCTCCATCCTCCATCCTCAATCCCAGACCCCCGATCTCGTGATTCGTTCACAACGTGGACCTCCAGAGGTCTTGACCATTCCCAGGCAGGGACCAGATGGTATTTGCTTGACAAGCCTGGGGCCCGAACACGAACGCTCCCCCAGAGGCCGACACTTGTAAAACACATTCCGGCTTGTTTTCCCCAACCATCCTGTGGTGTTGGGTCTTCGTTTTGAGAAAACAGCGCCCCGCGTCTCCTCCTCCTCGTCGGCTTCCTCCTCCTCTTCCTCCTCCTCCTCCTCATCATCATCATAATCATAATCACAATAATCGTCATCATTACTATCACCAGTATCATCAGCAGCATCAGCATCATCATCAGCATCATCATCAGTGTCATCATCATAATCACAATCAGCATCATCATCATCATCATCAGCAGCACCACCACCATCATCATCATCATCATCATCATCAACATCATCGTCATCGTAATCGTCATCGTCGTCATCATCAGCAGCATCGTCACCATCATCATATTCATCATCATCAGCATCGTCATCATTATGATCATCATCATCATCATCATCATCATCATCATCATCATCGTCATCGTCATCATCATCATCATCACCAGCATCATCATCATCATCATCATCATAACTATCAGCATCATCATCATCAGCATCATCATCATCATCATCATCAGCAGCAGCAGCATCATCATCATCATCCCTCCTCCCATCCCTGCCTCTGCCATCCGCATGTGTGTGCTTCGGCACACCCAGCACAGCGTTCCGTACCTCATAGGGAGCTCCACCGAAGGCCCCAGAGGCTGCACTCGCATGCGTCTCCCCCGCCCAGTACAGCGCTTCGTGGACCCATAGAGAGCTCCACCGAAGGCCCCAGTGGCTGTACTCGCATGCGTCTCCCCCGCCCATATCCGCCCATTACAGCGCTTCGTGGCCCCATAGGGAGCTCCACCGAAGGTCCCAGTGGCAAAGTCCACACGCGTCTCCCCCACCCAGTACAGCGCTTCGTGGCCCCATAGGGCCCCACCGAAGGCCACAGTAGCTGCACTCGCATGTGTCTCTTCCTCCCAGTACAGCGCTTCGTGGCCCCATAGGGAGTTCCGCTGAAGGCCCCAATGGCTGCATTCGCATGCGTCCCCCCCACCCAGTACAGGAAGGCCCCCGTTACTGCACTAGCATGGGTCTCCCCAATCCATTACAACGTTTCGTCGCCCATATGGGGGCCCCACCGAAGGCCCCAGTGGCAAAGTTCGCATGTGCCCCCCGCCCAGTACGGCGTTTCGTGGCCCATAGGGAACGCCACCGACGTCGATACCCACAACTGCGGTTTTCACAACTGCATTTGGTTGGGTCCTTCGCCAGGCTAATTCCCAACTGTTCTGTGGTGTTGGGTCCTCGCTTTGAAGGGACAACGCCCCGCGTCACCTCACCTCACGCCCTCCACCCCCTTCTACCTCCTCCCTCCTCCCCCTCACTTGACTCTGCCCTCGTCAGTATGCGTCTCCCCCTCCCAGTACAGCGGTTCGTGGCCCCATAGGGAGCTCCACCGAAGGCTTCAGCGGCTGCACTGCCCAGAGCAGCGCTTCGTGGCCCCATAGGGAGCTCCGCTGAAGGCCCCAATGGCTGCATTCGCATGCGTGTCCCCCGCCCAGAGCAGCGCTTCGTGGCCCCATAGGGAGCTCCACCGAAGGCCCCAGTGGCTGCACTCGCATGCGTCTCCTCCACCTAGTACAGCGCTTCGTGGCCTTCATCGGGAGATCCACCGACGGCCTCAATAGCACCGTCCGCGAGCGTCTCACCCACCCAGTTCGTGGCCCCATAGTGAGCCCCACCGAAGGCCCCAGTGGCTGCACTCGCATGCGTCGCCCCCGCCCAGTACAGCCCTCCGTGGCCCTATTGGGAGCTCCACCGAAGGCCCCAGTGTCTGCACTCGCATGCGCCTCCCCCGCCCATTACAGCGCTTCGTGGCCCCATAGGGAGCTCCACCGAAGGCCCCAGTGGCGGAGCTCGCATGCGTCACCCCCGCCCAGTACAGCGCTTCGTGGCTCCATAGGGATCTCCGCCGAAGGTCCCAATGGCTGCACTCGCATGCGTCTCCTCCGCCCAGTACAGCGTGTCGTGGCCCCAGAGGAAGCTCCACCGGAGGCGCCAGTGGCACCGTCCACATGCGTCTCCCTCACCGCGTTTCGAGGCCCCATGGGGAGCTCCACCCAAGGCTTCAATTGCACTGTTCGTATGCGTCTCCCCCACTCAGTACAGCGTTTCGTGGCCCCATATGGAGCTCCACCGGAGGCTTCAATGCCACCGTCCACATGCGTTTCCCCCACCCAGTACAGCGCTTCGTGGCCCCATAGGGAGCTCCACCGAATGCCCCAGTTGCAAAGTTCGCATGCGTCTCCCCCGCCCAGTACAGCGCTTCGTGGCCCCATAGGGAGCTCCACCGAAGGCCCGAGTGGCTGCACTCGCATGCGCCTCCCCCAATCAGTACAGCGCTTCGTGGCCCGTAGGAAGCTCCACCGAAGGCCCCAATGGCAAAGTTCGCATGCGTCTCCCCCACCCATTACAGCGTTTCGTGGCCCATAAGGAGCTCCACCGAATATGATACCCTTGACAACTGCACATGGTTGGGTCTTTCGCCAGGCTAATTGTTTTCAGACGTCGGTCCAGGCCTCCAAAACGGGACCAGAGTAGTTGGGGTCGGATAGTCGTTCGCAAACGCCGATCCGGCGATGCCACGCGATCTGCAGCCTGTTTTTCTCCATGCCGCCGTCGCCGATGCATCGACGATGCTGCGACTCTCCCACCCCATTCGCTGTGGCCCCACTTGGGGTCCTCGAACCTCGGATGCTCGGGATCTACGGCCCTCCGAGGGCGGCGGCGGGCGCGACTACGGCAGCCGCTACAAGGGCGGCGGGAACCGGAAGGGCGGCGGCAAGGGCGGCGGAGGCAGCGCACTGGCGGGCCCAAGCACCAACGGCCTCGCCGCCGCCGCTGCCGACCGCCTCGCCGACGCCGGCGGCGCTGACGCCGACGCCGGCGGCGCTGACGCCGCCGCCGATCGCCGCGCCGACGCTGACGCCGCCGCCGGCGACGGGGGCCCAAGCCCAGGGATCCTGGGCGGGGGCCCGAGGATTCCGAACATTGCTCCGAGACGTCCCAGACTTTGCTCTTGACCGTCTGTGCAGGTCCTCTGCCCAGGCGCAAGGCTCTCGCTCCCAAGCGCCCGATTACTCTGCGGGGGCGTGCGGCGCAGATCGTAATGCCCGTCGGAGCCTGCCAAGTTCTCAAGGGAGGGGGCACCGACTCCCCAGCAGGATGGGAAGAACGTCTCGCGCGGGGGGGTATTCCAAAGCTGCGACTCGTCCGGCCAACACGTGCCGAGATCTAACTTGCTGGAGTAGCCTCGTTGTTAACAGAACAGTCCAGTAAGATGCCGACAGACAGAAAATCAAGTTCGATCGAGGGCGTCTGGCTTTGTGGAATTATCTTGATCGAGTGTTGCACGGTACCAGTTCGACGCTGCCCATAGACCTCGTATGACAAATTATTTTCAAATCGTCCTCTTCGGCAAACGGCACCCTGACTCAAAGCCCCCTCGAATTTCTTGACGCTTCGCGAGCATAGCTCCACCAGTCCATCCGTAAACGTTGCCCATGTGCTGTTGAAGGACTGGCATCGGGGGTATTGCACAACATTGATTGCTCCAAATCGATTGGTTCACATAGGTTGCACCACAACGATCGCACCACATAGAGTGCACAACATTGATTGTACACCATGTATTGCACAAAGTAGATTGCACTACATACATTGCACCACACAGGTTTGCCCACAAGTATTGCGCAACGTATACGGCACGACGTAGATCGCACCACTCTCACTGCGCAAGATAGGTTGCACAACATAGATTGCGCAACATAGACTGCACAGCATATATAGAGAGCTTTTCGTAGACTGCACAGCACATACAGCTAGAAGCACACTGCTTGGTTTCTACGCTGGCTAACATATCTTTGCTTTTGGTGTGGAGCACCGTGGTGAGTTCGTCAGGGGCTCCGTTCGTGGGCTCGTCGTATGCACGTGGGGTGCGGTCAGAATCATCTGCTCAGAGGGCAGCGATACACTCGTCCTCGCGAGCAAACGCGACTGTCTGTTCAGTGGCGCGTGGTCCATTGTCGGAGGAACCGTGGTCGTCACGAGGAGGCCCTTGCCCACGGTTGCCGCGGCGAGTGGGAGGAAGAAATAGGCGTCACTTAGTTTCGCTCCCGAGAGCGAGCCCAGCCTCATCAAGGGAAGTTTGGACAGGACTGGGGGGGGGGATGCCTCGGATGGCTGCGCCCAGGTCGCGGGGGCCCTCGTCGAGCCAAGGCTTGGGAGAGACAGAGGGAGAGGAAGATCAACCACGCTGTCCCGATCTCTTGCCTTCTGGGATCGGGCCTCTGGCTTCGCGTCGGGCAGGATTCGGGGCGTGGGCTGCGGTTGTGTACCCATCCCTCCTCCCTTCTTCTGCTGTCCATTGCCGTGTATGGCTTGATGTATATCTGGCTGAGGATTATTGTCATTCACTCCTGGAAGAGTAAGAGTAAGGCCATCGGTCACATCCTGCGGACCACTTGGGGGTCAGGCTCATTGGCCCAACCTCCCTGCACACATGAACGGCGCACGCGTGCAAGTGTAGAGGACACGTAGAGAACCTGGGAGGACCAAATAGTGGAACCGGGCATAGAACGGCCCCTGTCTTGACAACGCCGTGCTATCAAAGGACACTTGGTCCAATGCCACGTCGTTGCAAATTCGGCGCATTCTAGTTACACAGGAGGAGCAGCAGGAGGAGAGGGAGCATGAGCAGCAGCAGCAGCCCGTAATTATCCATTTGGGCCGAATCTTAGCAGCGGTGGCATCCGCCTCGCGTGTGCGTAACCACGCACGCTTGCGCGCGCGCGAGTTCGGCCCGCCAGACACACGGTACACGAGGCGCGGCGGCCCAGAAATGCCCAAGGAACAGAGAGTTGCGGCAACCGAGCCGGCGCAGGAGATGACCGACGCGCCCGCAGCTGCGCTGAAGTTGCGCGAGGGTTTCGCCTGGCAGTGCCGGCTCGTCAAGGCCCTGCAGGGGTACGCCGAGAAGGCCGCCGATGCGTTCGAGGCTCTAGCGTTCGTGCACGAAGTGCAGCGGCGCCCAAAAAGGAGGGCATGGTGTTCGGGGGGGGGCAGCCATCTAGGAAGCTGCCTTCTGAGAGCCCTGCCGGTGGGCCTCCAGAAGGGGGCCTCGCCCCCTTCTCAGAGGCTCCTGGGAAGGATTCTCGGAGTGCCATGCGGGGCGCCTTCTTGGAGGGCTGGCCCCCTCGCCCGCCGGGAGGTGCTGGACGAGGGCGGCATCGCCAAGGTCCTCGACGCCGCCCCGCTGGCGCATGACCTGCTGCGCGGCTTCCGCGAGGCGGGCGCCGCCGCCCGCGGCGCCGCGGGAGCCTCGCGCGAGCTGCTGGAGACCCACAGGGCGTCGCTGGACGCCTGCGCGGGGCTGCTTCGCGAGGCGGACGCGGCCGACGCAGCGCTGAAGGCAGCCAGCGCTGGGGGCCCCGCGGTGCTTGCAAGGAACAGCGAGAAGGTGCAGAAGGCCACGACTCGCGCAGCCATGGCCAGGGACAGCGCCAACAACGCTCTGCAGGCGTGCGCAGGGCGGAAGCGGAATCTCTGCCAGCTTGCAGTGGGGTCGGTCGCCGCAGTGGCAAAGGCGGTGCGGTACGCTGCGGCCGCGGTATCCACGGAGTCCACGCCGTCCAAGCTCTGTTCGAAGCAGAGCACGAAGCGACTCATCTCTCGGCAGCCCTCGGACAACTTGACGGCTCCTTCGCGGCAGCACCTGGGCGTTTCACAGATTGCGGACCAGGGACCAGGTCGTGACACTGGCAGCGGCATCGGGCAGAGCATCAGCCCAGCGGCGCCCGACCAGTTCTGCGAGGAGGGCGGCCGAGATCGCCGTGACACAGAGGCTGGGGGCGGAAGCCCACCGGCGCTGAGCCTGATCGAACTCGACCTGGACCTCCTGTCAAATGAGGGGCCCGCGCAGTGCAAAGTGTCAAGGAGCTACAGCGATTTCTCCAGCTCGACCGCCACGGGAGGGGCCTTCTCCCTCACCAGGCTGCGGGGCTACTCGTCCGAGAACTCCTGGGGGAGCACCTGCTGGAGCAGCGGTGGGTTGCTTGCCGCGCTCGCCCCGAGCAAGGACAGGGCCCTCCGCTCGTGACGCGCAGCCTCGGCCGCGCAGCGGCCTGATGCCCCGGGCGAGCGCCGTGAGCGCGCTCGCGGGCCACACGTCGGGGGAGTGGGGCGCATCAAGCCGCCTCACGCCTGTGCCTGCACTGTCTTGACGTAGTGCCTCGTACCGCCATCGCCTCAGGCCGCGTATTTTTTAACACAAATGCTCATACGATCGCGGCGACGTGCCGCCTAATACACCAATGCTCAAGCCACCCGCCCAGAGTGTCAGATGTCAGATATGAGATGGTGCATATTGAAGGCGCCTACGGCAAACCATCGCCGCCCACTGCCCTTTGGGAACGCCGATGTGGCCACACACGCGCTGAGCCAAGGTCGGGCCAAGCTATTCGACGATATATTCCCTAGGCGTTGTGGAGACCCGAAGAGGAGAGGGAGGAGAAGGAGCGGAATGAGGAGGCATCTTAGGGCCCTCCTGGGTCCTCCTTGGGGCCTCTTGGAGACATCTGCGGGCCTCTGGGGGTCTCTTGGGGGCCTCTTGGATAGTTTTAGGGCTCTTTTGAACCTTCTGACGCCTTCGAAGGCCGTCTTAGGGGGCCTCTCTGGGCCGTCCTGGTACCCTGTTAGGGTGCTTTCAGGCCGTCTTGGAGGTCTCTTTGGGGCACGTTGGGGGTCTTGGGGTCCTGTTGGAGGTCTCTTGGGCTGTCTTGGGGCTATCTAGGAACCTCTAGGGCCGCCTTGAGCTGTCGAGCGCATGAAATGGGGAGAACGCGAACTTGTGTCAAAATCTGGAGGTGATAACTATTTGGGCCTCTTCGGGCTCTCCTGGAAGGCCTCTTGGAGCCCTCTGGGCCGTATCGGGCGCCGTCTTGAGACCATGTGTGACTGTCTTGGAGCGCCGTGTTGAGGCCATGTTGGGGCCATCTCGTACTCTGCTGGGGCCATCTTGCCCGTCTTGGGGGCGTCTGGGGACCCTCTTGGAAGGCATCTTGGCACATCTTCGCCGTCTTGGATCTTGGACGGAACAACATCAGAGAATCGATGGATTCGGTTTGTGTTCGGGATTCGGTTTTTTGCTACGTATGGGGCCAACGGGACCAGGCGGACAGCGACGACGACGACGACGACGACGACGACGAGGGCGACGAAGACGAGGGGGGGAGGAAGAAAACGACGACGAGGGGGCGGAGGGACAGCACCCCCATCCGTCCTATCGGCCCAAGCCAAGAGCAAGGGCAGAAGAAAGGAACGCATCGGAGTCACATTCGAACAATATTGACACAATCGTGGGGTCGTCAACTAGGGTTTAAAAGGGATCATCTTGGGGCAATCTCGAAGTCGTCTTGGGCTCATGGGGTCGTCCCGGGGCCACCTAACATCGGGGTCACGCGGTACCCTGAGTTCAGTCGGAAGGCAGTGGGTTCGTCCCAGTGTTCTTTTGGGGCCGCAGCAGGGTCGCTCTGGGGCCATGTTGGAGCCATTGCTTAGCAGGGGTGGGTATCTTGGGGCGACAGGGGTAATCTCGTGATCCTTTCAAAACCCTGTTGGGTCCATCTTGGAATCATCTTTCCGTTGCTGCCTCTCTCGTTGTTGTTGCTACTGATGTTGCTGTTATTGCTGGCGTCGATGCTGCTGGTGTTGCCTGGGCTGCCCGTGATGCTGGTGCTGGTGCTGTGTAAGATTCCGGGCCCTCTTGGAGCCATCTTGGGGGCCTCCTCCTGGGCCTCTTGAGGCCCTGCGGGAGCCCTCCGACGGCCCCTGATAGGATTCCGAGAGGGCCAAGAATTCAACACACATTTAACACAAACCGCCTCTTTATTGGAGAGCGTCTTGTGTTAAATTTGTGTTGAAAAATTGGGTCCTCTTGGAGCCATATTGGGGCCCTCTTGGGGCCCTCGCCCTCTTGGAGCCCTCTGAGGGCCCATAAGGGGCCTCCAAGAGGGCAGATATTTCAACGCAAATGTAAGACTAACCGCTTCTTTATTGGAGAGCGTATCGTGTCAAGTTTGTATTAAATTCCGGGCCCTCTCAGAAGAACCCCAATAAAGGCCCAAGAGAGATTCAATAAGGCCCAAGCAGAGGGCTGTTTTAGCTTCATCGCGGGGGGTCACCATGTATCCGCTCTTTGTAAAACTGTTTCCTCTTGCGGGGCTCGGCTTGAGGTTCGGGGGGCCTTCAGGAGGGTTCCAGCCTGAGGTATCCAAAGACTTCGCGTGAGCTTCAAGTGCGATTGCGTTGCTCCAAGACGTCTCTGAGACGGCCCCAGAGCGCTCCAACACGCTCGCAATGGCTTCAAGACGGCCAAAGAGACCTTGCAGACGCCCCCGGGGAGCCCCAAGAGGACCCCCCAGGGGCCTCAAGAGGCCCAAACCACAGTTGTTCAATTGTTTTTGAAGGATTTTAGCGTTCTCGCTTTTTCGTGGTTCCATCGTTGCAAGGAGGCCTAAGAGGCCACCAGGATCGGCCCAAGACGGCCCAAGAGGCCCCCGAAGACGGCCCCAAGACGACCCACGAGGGCACCAAGACGACCCATGATGCCCATAATGCGGCCCAGGAGGCCCCCAGGACGGCCCCAAGAGGGGACCCAGGGGGCCACCGGACCTCAGGTTGTGAGATTTTGTCCATCAGGATCGCCTTTTGTGAAGCGGCGTGGGGGCATGCGGAGAGCCTTCGCAAGTAGACGCGGCGCCGGGGTCACCATGTATCCGAGCATTATACGAATTCGTCAATTTCTGAGACGATCGACGAGCCTATTGGGAACCCTTTTTGGGGGCCTCTTAGGGGCCTGCTGGGGATTCTTGGGGCCTGATAAGGGTCTATTGGGCGCCTCTTGAGATATGATGATGCTTCTTGGGGGCTTCTTAGGGCGTCTTGGGGGCCCTTCGGGAGCCTCTTGGGGGCTTGCTGGGGCCCCGAGAAGACTCCAAGAGGGTTCCGAAAGTCTCGGGGCCACCCGGAAATGCTGCAAAACCATCTCCGGGTGACCCGGAGACCTCTCGGGGCCCTCTGGGAGCTCTCTTGGGGGGCTCCAAGACGGCTTGGGAGCGCTCAAGGAGGCCCAAGAGGGCCCCGAGGAAACTCCAAGAGGGTTCCGAACAGTCTCCTGGTCACCCAGAGATGCTGCAGCACCATCTCCGGGTGACCCGGAGACCTCTCGGGGCCCTTTTGGAGC
>CAUYUJ010018864.1:0-35000 GCA_963575745.1 Prorocentrum cordatum | reverse complement strand
AGTAGTAGTAGTAGTAGTAGTAGTACTGGTAGTAGTAGTAGTAGTAGTAGTAGTAGTAGTAGTAGTAGTAGTAGTAGTAGTAGCAGTAGTACTTGTAGTAGTAGTAGTAGTAGTAGTAGTAGTAGTAGTAAGTAGTAGTAGTAGTATTAGTAGTAGTAGTAGTACTAGTAGTAGTAGTAGTAGTAGTAGTAGTAGTAGTAGTAGTAGTAGTAGTAGTACAAGTAGTACAAGTAGTCGTAGTCGTAGCCGTAGTCGTAGTAGTAGCCGTAGTCGTAGTATAGTAGTAGTAGTAGTAGTAGTAGTAGTAGTAGTAGTAGTAGTAGTAGTAGAGTAGTAGTAGTAGTAGTAGTAGTAGTAGTAGTAGTAGTAGTAGTAGTAGTAGTATAGTAGTAGTAGTAGTAGTAGTAGTAGTAGTAGTAAGTAGTAGTAGTAGTAGTAGTAGTAGTAGTAGTAGTAGTAGTAGTAGTAGTAGTAGTAGTTGTAGTAGTAGTAGTAGTAGTAGTAGTAGTAGTAGTAGTAGTAGTAGTAGTAGTAGTAGTAGTAGTAGTAGTAGTAGTAGTAGTAGTAGTAGTAGTAGTAGTAGTAGTAGTAGTAGTAGTAGTAGTAGTAGTAGTAGTAGTAGTAGTAGTAGTAGTAGTAGTAGTAGTAGTAGTAGTAGTAGTAGTAGTAGTAGTAGTCGTAGCCGTAGTAGTAGTAGTAGCAGCAGCAGTAGTAGTAAGCATAGTAGAAGGAGTAGTACGACTAGTAGTAGTAGTAGTAGTAGTAGTAGTAGTAGTAGTAGTAGTAGTAGTAGTAGTAGTAGTAGTAGTAGTAGTAGTAGTAGTAGTAGTAGTAGTAGTAGTAGTAGTACTAGTGAACCACGGTTTTTTGTCGGAAGGGGGGGGCATGCCCCCCCCCCCCTTCCGACACGGATCGCGTTCCGAGTCGCCATTCTCGCCACCCAAACATGCGATGGCTTCTACTGGAACCGCCCGTTCCGATAGGGATCGCGTTCCATTCCGGGGAGCAGATACTAGGGATCAGGCAGTTTTCGCCGCCCGAACATGCGATGGCTTCTACTGGAACCGCCCGTTCCGACAGGGATCGCGTTCTATTCTGGGGATCAGACACCAGGGATCAGGCTGTTCTCGCCGCCCGAACATGTTATGATTTGTATTGTAACCACCCGTTCCGACAGGGATCGCGTTCCATTCCGAGCATAACCCGCCGCCCGAACATGCGATGATTTGAATTGGAACCGCCCGTTCCGGCAGGGATCGCGTTCCATTCCCGGGATCAGCAACCAGGGATCAGGCCATTCTCGCCCTCCAAACATGCGATGATGCAATCTTATATGGTGCAATGCATGTTGTGGTATATCTGTGGTGCAACCTAGGTGGTGCAAAAGATGTGGTGTTGCGCAGCCTACGTGGTACAATCGGTCTGGTACACTCTATGTGGTGCAATGTGTGTTTTTGTTTGATAGCGTGCGCGTCTACATGTGAGAAAACATGGCGTATAGCACGACAGCGAACCGCAACAACCAACGACAACAACGACGACAACAGCAACAGCAACAACAGCAACAGCAGCGACAGCAATACCAACACCAACAACACCAAGAGACATCACCAGTAACTACCATCAACACCAGCAACAATAAGTTTACCCTCATGCGCGATGTTTCCACACGAAGCATGCGACCATCATGATAACCATCCACATCATGGGGGACTCTTGTTCTGCAGCGGGGCCCGTTATTTCCATTCCAAGATCTCCCGCCCAATGAGGTCTTGCAAACACCTCCTCCGAGAAATGTCAACATATCCCGCCTCGAAAACGCATGCCCGCGCCTTGCTGTGCCGATGCGAGACCGCCAGTGGAGCCCCAGCCAAGGGTAAAGCACAAGGAAGTATCGAGCGACAGGATTGCCTTGGTGGGGATGGGGGCTGTCGGCGGTGAGGCAAGGACCTCGCCCTAAATAAAAAGGGAGGAAGTCTCGAGCAGGGCTGCTGTTGTTGCTGGGAGCGGCGCCAATGCTGAAGGGAGTATGGCGCTACTCCGCCATAAAACAGAACGAAGTCTCGGGCGGGAGCGCTGGCTTTGCTGGGACGGCGGCTTTCGGCGGCGAGGAGGAACACCGCCTTGAGTAAGAAATGGAGAAGCATCGAGCGGGAGCCGTGGTTTTGTCGGGACGGGGGGTTGTCGGTGGCGAGGAACAGCACCGTCTTCATGAAAAAGAAAGGAAATCTTGAGCGGGAGCGTTGTTCTCGCTGGGAGCGGCGCCAATTCAAAAGAAAGTAGGGCGCCAGTCCAGCGTAACATGGAAGGACGTCTCGGGCGGGAGCGCTGGTTTTGTCGGGGCGGCGGTTTTCGGCGGCGAGGAGGAACACCGCCTTGAGCACCGTCTTCAGGAAAAAGAGAGGAAGCCTCTAGCGGGAGCGTTGTTCTTGCTGGAAGCGGCGCCAATTCAAAGGAGAGTTGGGCGCCAGTCCAGCGTAAAACGGAAGGACGTCTCGGGCGGGAGCGCTGGTTTTGTCGGGGCGGCGGTTTTCGGCGGCGAGGAGGAGCACCGCCTTGAGTAAAAAGGAGAGGAAGCCTCGAGCGGGAGCGTTGTTTTTGCTGGGGGCGGCGCCGATGAAAGAAAGACTAGCGCGCCAGTCCAAGGTAAAACGGGAGGAAGTCTCGAGCGGGAGCGCTGGTTTTGTTAGGACGGCGGCTTTCGGCGGCGAGTAAGAACACCAGCCCTGAGTAAAAAAGAAGGAAGTCTCGAGCGGGAGCGTTGTTGTTGTTGGGGGGCCGGTTTTGGCGGTCCCCCAAACTGCTCGAGCGTGAGCTCCATTTTCAATGAAAATGTAGCCGGCGCCTTGGCGAGAGCGCCAGGGCGCCTTTAAGGGGTCCAACAATAATAATTGAGTAGTGATTAATACTCAACAATACCATCAACTTCATCAACAGCAACAACAGCAACAACAACAACAAAACCAACAGCACCAACGACAACAACAACAGCAGCAACAGCAGCAACAACACCTACAACTACAACAAACGACAACAACGACAAGAGCAGCAATACTTACAGCTACAATTACAAGTACACATGCAACAACTACAACAATACCAGCAGCAACAACAACAACAGTAGAAACAACAACATCGCTTCTCGGCCCCCGAGAAAGTACCAAGACAACCTCGAGAAGCTTCCAAGACGCCTCAAGGTTTCCACAGGACCCCCAGGAGGCCCTGAGAGGCCCCCAAGAAACCCCAACTGACCTCAAAAGGCGCCCGAGAGGCCCCCGTCAGGCCACCAGAAGCCGCCCCCTCCTCCGCGTCCGCATCTCCAGGAGATCCCCCCCACCCTGCCGCCCTCCCCACCACCGTCTTGGAGCCCCCAAGAAAGCTCCAAGAGGTCCCCGAGAGGTCTCCGGGTCACCCGGAGATGGTGCTGCAGCATCTCCGGGTGGCACGGAGGGAGACTTTTCGGGACCTTCGTGGAGTTTTCTCGAGGCCCTCTTGGGGCTCCTTTTGGGGCTCCTTGAGCGCTCCCAAACCGTCCTGGAGCCGCCCAAGAGAGCTCCAAGAAGGCCCCGACAGGTCTCCGGGCCACCCGGAAATGGTGCTGCAGCATCTCCGACGGACCCAGGCACTTTTCGGGACCCTTTTGGAGTCTTCTCGGGGCGGGGCCCTCTTGGGGCCCCAGCAGGCCCCCGAGAGGCCCTCAAAGGGCCCCCCAAGAAGCCCTAAGCCCCCAAGAATCTCAACAGACCTCAAGAGCAAGAGGCCCATTATCATGCTCCAAGAAACCCCCAGCAAGCCCAAGAGGCCACCAAAAGGGCTCCCAAGAGGCTCGGCGATCGTCCCAGACATGTACGAATTCGTACAATGTTCGGATACATGATTACCCGGCGCCGCGTCTACTTGCGAACGCTCTCCGCATGCCCCCACTCCGCTTCACAAGAGTTTCGGTGGCCCCCTGGGTCCCCTCTTGGGGCCGTCCTGGGGGCTACTTGGGCCGCATTGTGGGCCTCATGGGCCGTCTCGGTGCCATCTTGGGTCGTCTTGGAGCCCTCTTCGGTGGCCTCTTAGGCCGTCTTGGGGCGATCCTGGTGGCCTCTTGGGCCGTCTTGGAGCATTAGAACCCAGAAAAAGCGAGAACGCTAAAATCCGCCAGAAAACCAAGAGACAAGCAAGCTATGGTTCTGGCCTCGTGTGGCCCCCGAGGGGGTCCTCTTGGAGCCCCCCGGCGGCGTCTGCAGGGTCTCTTTGGCCGTCTTGAGGCTATTGTGAGCGTTTTGGAGCGCTCTGGGGCCGTCTCGGAGCCGTCTTGGAGCAGCGCAATCGCACTCGAAGCTCACGCGAAGTCTTTGAACACCTCAGGTTGGAACCCTCCTGAAAGCCCTCCGAGCCTCAAGCCGAGCCCTGCAAGAGGAAGCGTTTGTACACACAGCGGATACTTGGTGACCCCCCCGCGTGGAAGCTAAACCAAAATCTCTTTTGGGGCCTTTTTGGGTCTCTCTTGGGCCTTCTTGGGGTTCTTCTGAGAGGGTACGAAATTTAACATAACTTTAGCACAAGACGCTCTCCAATAAGGAGCGGGTTGTCTAAAATGTGTGTTGACTTGTTGGCCCTCCTGGAGGCCTCTTCAAGGCCCTCAGAGGGCTCCCGCAGGGGCCCAAGAGGGCCCAGGAGGGCGAGAGCCACAATTTTCTAACACCAATTTAACACAAGACGCTCTCCAATACGGAGGCGGTGTGTATTAAGTGTGCGTTGAATTCTTGGCCCCCTCGGTAGGGTCTTAAGGGCCCTCAGAAGGACCCCGCAGGGACCCAAGAGGCCCACGAGGGCCACAAGAGGGCCCCAAGAAGGCTTCAAGAGGGCCCGAAATTTTGCACAGCACCAGCACCAGCACCACGGGCAGCCCAGGCAGCACCAGCAGCACCAACGCCAGCAGTAACAGCTACATCTGCAGCAACAACAACAACAACAACAACAACAACAACAACAACAACAACAACAACGAGAGAGGCAGCAACGGAAAGATGATCCCAATATGGACCCAACAGGGGTTTTGGAAAGGATCACGAGATTACCCCTGTCGCCCCAAGATGCCCATCCTTGCTGAGCAATGGTCCCAATATGACCCCAGAGCAACCCTGCGGCCCCAAGAAAACACCGAGACGGACCCATTGTCTTCCGACTGAACTCAGGCTACCGCGCGACCCCGATTTTATTCCGAGGTGGCCCCAGAACGACCCCATGAGTCCGAGACGACTGTGACTCCGATGCGTTTCTTCCTTCTTACCTTGCTCTTGGCTTGGGCCGATACGACGGATGTGGGTGCTGGCCCTCCACCCCCTCGTCGTCGACTTCTTCCTCCTCCCCCTCGTCCTCGTCCCCCTCGTCGTCGTCGTCGTCGTCGTCGTCGTCGTCGTCGTCGTCGTCGTCGTCGTCGCTGTCCGCCTGGCCCCGTTGGCCCCCCACACATAGCAGAAAACCGAATCCCGAACACAAACCGAATCCATCCACTCTCTGATAACCATTGAGACTCACATTGTAAATGTTGCAGTCTTTTCCGGGTGGCCGGCGGGTTCGGCCGAGCTCCATTGGGAAAATAATGGAAAGACTTTCCGGCAGGCCATGGGGGCAGCGGATCGAAGGCGCTTGTGGCGAATCACCGCCGCCCAAACGTTGGGCCAATGCTTGGCCGAGCTATTGGACTATGTGTTCCCCAGCCGTTGTGGAATGGGGGAGGAAGAGGAGAAGGAGCAGGAGAGGAAGGAGGATGAGGAAGGGGAGGAGGAGGAGGAGGAGGAGCAGCAGGAGGAGGAGGAGGACGAGACGGAGGATGAGGAGGAGGCGGTCGAGGAGGAGGTGGAGGAGGAGGAGGAAGAAGAGAAGGAGAGGAGGAGGAGGAGGAGGAGGAGGAGGAGGAGGAGGAGGAGGAGGAGGAGGAGGAGGAGGAGGAGGAGTCGGTCGAGACGGTGGCCTCTTAGGGGCCTCTTGGGGCCTCTGTGAAGATTGTTTCGTCCATTCGGGGCCGTCTTGGATCGATCTCTTGGAGCCGTCTTGGGCCATCTTGGCCGTCTTGAATGGCCTCTTGGACCGTCTGGGAGACCCTTCAGGGCCATCTTGGCCGACTTCACGGTCATCCTGGCCGTCTTGGAGGCCATCTTGGACAGGCTTGGGCTGTCTTGGAGGCTGTCCTTGGGCCTTCTTGGGGGCATCTTGGAGGCCTCGTCGGCCGTCTGAGGCTGTCTGTCGGAAGCCCTCGAGGGCGAGAACGCCGATGTTATTATGAACCCCACTCGGTGCTCTATTGGGCCATCTTGGCCGACCTTGAGGGCATCTTGGACCGCCATGGAGGCCTCAGCGGCACCATGTGGCTCTCCTGGGAGCCTCATGGGTCGTTTTGGATATTCTTACAACCAGCACAGGGGGGGGTGGCAAACATCTTACATCAACATACGATTATGCGGTGATTTGGGCATCTGGGGGCCTCGGGGTTATCCAAAGGGCCCAGGAGGCCTCCAAGAGAGCCCCAGGACGGCCCCCTGGGGCCATCTTGGACGCATATGAACGTGGACTCCCCAAAGGCCTCCGGAACAAAAAACTCCAGGAGCGCTTGGCAGCGTCCAGGAACTCTGGAAATCCATGGCCTGAGGCCGTTGAAAACATATGCACAGTCTTCAGCACGCGATACCCAGCAGGACCTGAGATCATTGCACTTCGTGCCTCGCAGCACAGTGGCGGATAATCGACGCAGGGCGGGCTGGAGGCTTGGATGCGGGGCGATCTCTTGCGCCGCGAGTTAGTGTCCCTCTTTTGGATCGTGTCAACCAGCATTCATGTTTGTGTTGGTTAGGCCCCTTGGTAGCAATGGCCATGACGAAGCTCCCAGACTCGGTGGTGGCCAAAGTAGTATCTAGGAGTGGTGTCCCAGTCGACCCTCTCTCTCTCTCTCTTTCTCTCTCTCTCTCTCTCTCTCTTTCTCTCTTTCTCCCTAGCGCCGATTGTCGCAGGAGGATGTCCAGGAAGGCGCTTGAGCACGACCAGCTCCTCCTTATCCTCCTCCTCCTTCTCCTCGTCCTCCCAGCGCGCTTGACGAGACAACCCCTGCAGGGGCGTCTCTGGGTGGAGCCCAAGCCCGCTGTGCCAGGCCTGATTCCAGAGTTCAGATAGAACTGGCGACAGCGAAAGCAGAGCCAGACGTGGACCTTGGCACGCAGCGTCGTGAGTGAATCTCAGCAGAAAGGCATTACAGGACTCGCCTCTCAGCGTTGCTGCGCACTCTGTCCGTCAAGTAGCTAGTTTGGTCAGTTTGCTTTTGCGCCGCGTCATTTTTTCATTGTGGTCGCAAGGCGTCTTCTGGGTCGGAATGGTTCGATTTCTCGATCTCGGGTGTGGGGCTAGGTGGGGACTCGATATCTCAATGTCGGGGGCGCAGCCCGGCGGGGATTTGGTATCTCGATATCTCGATCTCAGTGGCGGGGCCGGGCGGAGACTCGATATCTAGATATCTCGATGTCGGGGGTGGGGCCGGGCGGGGCTTCGGCATTTCAATTTCCCGATATCTTATCTCGATATCGGGGGGCGGGGCCCGGCGGAGATCAGATATCTCGATATCTCGGTTATCTCGATATCTCGATATTGGGTGCGGGGTCGGGCGGGGACTCGATATCTCGGTATCGGGGGCGGGGCCGGGCGGGGATTAGGTGTCTGCATGTCGCGGGTGGGGGTGTTTGTATCGATACCGTGGCCTAGCTATGTCCGCCGCATTGCCCTCTGTGTGCATAGGCCGAGTTATCGAAATGCTCTGGAGGATATCGAGGTAGCGAAGGTTTTGTCATACACGTCCTTCATCCTCGTCGCTTCTTGAAAGCGCCCCGCCCTCCCCCATCCCTCGCCCAGCCGGCCGTGGTCGTGGAAGAAGGGAGGAGGAGAAGGAGGAGGAGAACGAGGAGGGTGAGGAGAAGGAGGAGGACGAGGATGAGGAGGAGCATGAGGAGGAATACGTGGAGGAGTCCGCCGCCTGAAGCCTGATTTTTTTTAGGTCGGCAGGCAGGCAGAGAAGGGTTAGGGCGAGGAGGAGGAGGAGGAGGAGGTGGAGGATGTGGAGGAGGAAGAGGAGGAGGGCGTCGCCTGAAACAGACGCCCGCGCCAAAACCGTCACCCGAGGCGTTTGTTTTGGACGGGCGGGTTTTTGGGGACATCAGCAGCAGCAGCAGCAGCAGGAGGAGGAGGATGAGGAGAAGGAGGAGAAGGCGCAGGAGGAGGAGGAGGAGGGGAGGAACAGGAGCAGGAAGGATGATGATGCTGATGCTGGTGCTGATGCTGGTGATGATGATGATGATGATGACGATGATGATGATGATGATGATGATGATGATGATGATGATGATGATGATGATGATGATGATGATGATGATGATGATGATGATGACGATGATGCTGATGCTGATGCTGATGCTGATGCTGATGCTGATGCTGATGCTGATGCTGATGCTGATGCTGATGCTGATGCTGATGCTGATGCTGATGATGCCGCTGATGATGCTGATGCTGATGCTGATGCTGATGTTGCTGCTGATGATGATGATGATTATGCTGATGCTGATGATGATGATGCTGCTGATGATGATGATGTTGATGATGCTGATGATGAGGAGGAGGAGGAAGATGAGGAGGAGGAGGCCGTCGGCTGAACAAGGCGCCCGCGCCACAACAGTCACCCGAGGTGTTTGGTGGTTGATTTTGGGCGAGCGTGTTTTTTTGAGGGCAGCAGCAGGAGGATGACGACGACGAGGAGGACGAGGAGGAGGAGGAGAAGGAAAAGGATGAGGAGGATAAAACCGTCGCCAGAAAATACTGCCCGCGCCAAAACAGTCACCCAAGGCGTTTCGTGATTGATTTTTGGGCGGGCGTTCTTTTTTTTGGAGGTTAGCAGGAGGAGGAAGAAGGAGGAGGAGGAGGAGGAGGAATAGGAGGAGGCCGTCGCCTAAGGCCTAAGGCCTGGTGTTTTGGAGGTCGGCAGGGGGAGGGGAAAGAGGAGGAGGAGGAGAAGGAGGAGGAGGAGGAGCAGGAGGAGGAGGAGGAGGCCGTCGCCTGAAAAAAAACGCCCGCGCCAAAACAGTCACCCCAGGCGTTTGGAGGTTGTTCTGGGCGGGCGTGATTTGTTGAAGGTCAGCAGGAGGAGGAGAAGGAGGAGGAGGCGGAGGAGAAGGGCGAGGAGGTGGAGGAGGGCGAGGAGGAGGAGAAGGAGGAGGAGGCCGCCGGCTGAGAAAAGGCGCCCCCGCCAACAGTCACCCGCGGCGTTTGGTGACTGTTTTGGGCGGGCGTGATTTTTGGAGGTCGGCAGGAGGAGGGAGAGGAGGACGAGGAGGACGACGACGACCAGTGTAAACCCAAGACCCATGAACGAAATTCTAATTGATCCTCCCTCCAAGTTCCCTCATAAGCCCCTAGAGGGATTCATTTTCACCAAGGGAAGTACCCCGTTGGAAACAACCGTTCGAAAATCCGGAATTGTGCCAGGACGCCGTTCTTGGGATATCAACGCCACGAATCACCGCTACTGTTGCGTCTCGACGATCTTGGTCTTGGGACTTCAACACCGCGAAGCAACGTGACTGTTGCGCCCTGGCGTTTCGACACCATGCCAAAACAGCATGTCTGGGACGTTGGCCATGCTAATGTTTGAATATGCTGCAAACCCTGAAGGCGAATGTGCGCGGCGCTAATGCAATCGCCGCATTTTGAAAAGGAGCCGCCTTCTATCCGTGAAACGAATGTTTATACCGGAGGTGAGGGGGTGAGATCGAAGTGGAACGGAGAGCCCCCCTACCGGGAAATCGATTTCGGTTTCGTGTTCGTGCGTGCCGTGCGGGCGAGGCGAAGCTGCGTGGGCGGGCGAGAGAAAGTCTCCTGTGGCTGAGGCGCGGCCGGACCAAATGACTCCCTTCCGGGCGGCCGGTGGCCCGCGTGTCCCGCCGGTGTCCCGCTGGTGTCCCGTGTGGCTGAGGCGCGGCCGGACCAAATGACTCCCTTCCGGGCGGCCGGTGGCCCGCGGTGTCCCGCCGGTGTCCCGCGGTGTCCCGCGGTGTCCCCCGGTGTCCCGCGGTGTCCCGCGGTGCCCCGCCGGTGTCCCGCGGTGTCCCGCGAGGATGATGATGATGAGATGATGATGATGATGATGATGATGATGATGATGCTGATGGTAATAGATGATGATGATGATGGTGTCCCGATGGAGATGATGATGATGATGATGTTGATGATGGTGTCGATGATGATGATAGTGTCCCGATGATGAGAATGATGATGCTCATGATGAGTATGTTGATGATGATGACGATGATGGTGTCCCCATGATGATGATGATGATGATGATTCCGATGATATTGGTGATGATGATGTTGATGGAAATGGTGTCCCGGCGATGATGATGTTGGTGATGATGTTGATGATGCTTATGGTGTTCCGATGATGATGATGGTGATGGCGATGGTGATGATGATGATGGTGATGCTGATGGTGTCCCGATGATGATAAGAATGATAATGGCGATGTTGATGATGATGTTGTTCATGATGATGATGGTGCCCCAATGATGATGATGTTGTTGATGATGATGATGTTGACGATGATGATGCGATGATCATGATGATGATGGTGTCCGAGGATGATGACGATGTTGATGATAACGCTGATGGTGAGAACGATGGTGATCATGATGTGTCCCGATTATGATGATGAGTACGATGATGTTGCTGATGATGATGACGATGAATGTGTCCCGATGATGATGATGATGATGTTGATGATGATATGATGATGGTGATGATGATGATGTTGTCCCGATGATGATGCTGACGTTGATGATGAGGTTTTCTATGATAATGATGATGACGATGCCTTCATCATAATGACGATGTTGGTGATGATGCTGATGTTGATGATGTGGATGATGATGATGGCGTTGATTGTGAGATCGATTGTGATATCGATAATGAGATCGATATGGATACCGAGTGTGAGATCGATTGTGTAATCGATTGTGAGATCGATTGTGAGATCAATTGTGAGATCGATTGAATGAGATAGATCGAGTGATATCGATTGTGAGATCGATCGAGTGAGATCGATCGAGCGAGACCGATAGTGAGATCGATACTGAGATGAAGGCTGTGTGCCGATGATGACGAAGGCTGTGTGCCGATGATGATGATGTTGCTGACTATGATGAGATGATGATGGGGATGATGATGATGATGGCCTGATGATGGCGTTGATGACGATGATGATGATGACGACCGTGTCCCGATGACGATGAACATGATGATGTTGGTGATGATGATGATGACGTTGAATGTTAGATCGATTGTGATATCGGTAATGAGATCCATAGTGAGACCGAATGTGAGATCGATTGTGAGATCGATAATCAGATCAATGATGATACCGAGCGAATGAGATATATCGAGTGAGATCGATTGTGAGATCGATCGAGTGAGATCGATCGAGCGAGACCGATAGTGAGATGGATAGTGAGACCGATCGAGTGAGACGCTGCATCCTCCCCCCCCCGAACCTCCTTATCACCCGAAGGGTGGTCGTATAGGTGATTATATACAAAACTGCATTAGCGCTTCGCGCCATGCTCCTTGTTCCTTGCGAGTCCGAATGTAGGCGGCGTGCGTGCGTGTGGACGTGGGGCCGGCCACCGCCAAGAAACGACCTGTGCCAGAGGCGCGAGTGGGTTCCAAGTGGTGGCGTCACCCTGCCCCCCCGACAGCGTTGCAGTGAAGGTTTTGATATGTAGACCATAGTTTCCGACAGGGTGTCCCGACATGTTCTGGAAACTTCGGTTCACAACAACGCGCCCCCAAAAATGACACCTGGCTTCCCCACCGCGTTGCGCTGTAGGTTGCAGGCTGAAAACCATGGTTTCCGTTCGGGTGTTTTCAGATGTTGGAAAATTTGGGTTCCTTGGCAGCGTTGCTCCGAAGATTGTGATTTCAAATCCATGGTTTCAGACTGGGTGTCCCAACATATTGTGGAAATCTCGCTTCTCGACGGGGGTTCCAGACAGGTTGTCCCAAGATTGCCTTAGAGAGTGTCAGGACGACCCCAAAGAAGGCCATTGGCCTTCGAGCTTGTCTGAAGGGCAAACCTGTGGAGATATGTGGTTTTGCTTTCGAGTGGTTGCTGCGGGATGGGATTGTGGGCATGCGCGAGGCGTGCGGGATTGTTGTAGGCACGGGATGCAGTGCTGAAGGCGGGACGTCGGTAAAGCTCTTGCAAGGATCGGTCAGGTTGTCGACAGTAAGCGTCGAAATTGATGGCGTGCTTCCCCTGCTGGCAGCAGAACCCGATTGTTTCTGTTGCGAAGTTGCGACTCCACAGTGGCAACAAATTCGAGAGCGAGGGCCCAAACGTACAGGGTCGACGTCGGTGTCGACTCCACAAACACATGTCCTGGATCTGGATGGTGCGGGGCATGTGGTACACTTGCGGATGCTGCGGCGTAAGGCATCTGGCAGGGAATGAGACCTTGGCTTCGATTCTCCGCAGACGGAGCAAGGAGGACCGCCCTGCTGATTCGCTGATGCATGTGCGTGGGCAGCGCAACCAAATGTCCTGGATTTGGATGGCGCGCGGCATGTGGTACACTTGCGGGTGCTGCGGCGCAAGGCATTTGGCAAGTAATCGGACCGCGGCTTCGGGTCTCCGCAGCCGGAGCCAAGGAGGACCGCACCCTGGCCGGCGCTGCCCTTGACCAGCCGGCGCTGTCCTTGACCAGCCTCCCGCGGCGGCCCCGCCGGCGGGGCATGGTCAGGCCGCCGCGGCCGCAGGTCCCGCCGCAGCTCCCGCCGCGGAGCCCATGGCCGCCCCGCAGGCGGCTGCCGCGGCGCCCAGTGCAGCTCCCCCGCCGCCGCCTCCACCAGCTGAAGACGCAGCCGAGGCCCCTCCACGGCGCCGCGCCCGGCGCGCCCGCGTTGGTTGCCCCGTCCCCGGCTGCCCTCGGAGCGATCTTGCCGCCAGCGCCGGCTGGTCAGACCATCAGGCAATGCGACAACACCTCAATGAGCATGCGGCCGGCAGGTTCCCAGGCTTGCCGCCGGTCCCACAGGCCTACCTGGACGGACGCAGCCTATCGCAATGCACGGTTTGCCAACGTTTCCTCCACACGCGGTTTGGGCAGGTATGCCCGAGATGCCGCCCCGCTGCTCGAGCTGCGGCCGCCGACGCTGCGCCGTCTGCACCCAACAGCGAGCTGCCCGCGCCGCGAGGGTTGCCTTCACTGGAAGAGGTCTTTGCCAGCCAGGCCGGCACGAGGAAGTACGTCCCTAAGGGTGCTCGGGGCCTCTGGGCGCGGTGCTTGACGCAGGCCACGGCCCTCGTCGTTCACGCCGACAGCGAGGCGGCTTGGGTCCAGCTGGCTATGCTTCCCAAGTGCGCGCTGCGCCCCCACGCCCGGGGAGGGCGCGGCAGCCGGCACGCGGCCGAGGCGGAGACGAGGCAGCTCCGCAGACGTTGGCTGGACGGCGAAAGGGCTCCCCTTTGGGCCGAGACCGCGGCGCGACGCCCGGCCAAGCTAAGCGCCACCGCCGCCGACAAGGCCAGGAGGTGTCTGGAGCTTGCTGCTGACGCGCAATACTCCAAGAGCTGCTCCAGTTTGGTTAGTGAGCCGCCGCCGGCCGTGACCCGCGACGTCCTGCAGCAGATGCGCCGCAAACATCCGCAGAGTCGCCAGCCTGTGGACTTGGCCGCCCTTCCTGCCGTGCACGCCGCGGCCGCCTTGCAGGTCGACGAAACCGTGGTGGCGAAGGAGGTCCGGGCTTTCCCCTGGGGCTCGGCCGCCGGGCCCACGGGCCTCCGGCCACAGCACCTGAAGGACGCCCTCGGCACGGCGGCGCACAGGGACGAGGTCACTGGACAGCTGCGCAGCCTGGTCGCCTTCCTCGCTTGCGGCCACGCGCCCGCCTCCGTTTCTGAAAGTTTCGCCGGCGCCTCCCTGGTGGCCCTCCCAAAGAAAGGTGGTGGTTTGCGGCCAGTTGCCGTCGGTGAGACGCTCCGGCCTCTTGTTGGGAAGTGTCTGTGCCGCGAGGTCGCCGACGCGGCGCGCGACCGCCTGGCGCCGCTCCAAGTCGGCGTCACGGTGCCTGGAGGGGCCGAGGCGGCTGTCCACGTCGCCCGCCAGCGGTGGGCACGCAACCTGGGGCACCGCGAGAAGGTGTTCGTCAAGCTTGACCTCTCCAACGCGTTCAACACCTTAGACAGACAGGCTCTACTCCAGGCCCTCCACGAGGAATTCCCCAGTTTGGCGCCGTGGGCCGACTGGTGCTACTCGCGCCCGTCTTTCCTCCGCCTCGGCAAGCACAGGATCCGCTCGGAGTGCGGAGTCCAGCAAGGCGACCCTATTGGACCTTTGTTTTTCGCGCTGGCTCTCCAGCGGTGCGCAGAACAGGTCCTCCACGCCGCTCCCGACCCTGTCTGGCCCGCGCCCCCAGGCCAGGTCGACCTCGAGGTGTTCTTCGTGGACGACGGGACTCTGGCGGGCGACTGGCGCACCGTGGCGCACCTCTTCCACGAGCTGGTCGCCGCCCTCGCAGCGGTGGGACTCGAACTTAGCACCGGGCCTGGGAAGTGCGAGGTGGTCCCAGCCGGCGGCGCTGACAGCGCAGTAGACCTGAACGCCTTCCCGCAGGGGTTCGCCTCCGCACGGACAGGAGCTTCGAGCTCCTAGGGGCGCCCGTCGGCGACGACGCTTTCTGCTGCCAGCGCGCGAAGAATCGGGTCTTCGCGGCACAGGAACTTTTGGACACGCTGGGGGCACTGGAGGACGCGCAGGTCGGCTTGCACCTCCTGCGCCAGCGCGCGTCGTTTTGCAAGCTGGGCTATAGCGCGCGGGTAGCGCCGCCCACCGCGCGCGCGCCGGCCCTGCAGGGGCTGGACGACCGGGCAAGGGCTTGCCTCGAGCAGGTGGTTGGCTGCTCGCTCACCGACGCGTCCTGGCGGCAGGCGCAACTCAAGCTGCGGAAGGGGGGCCTCGGCTTGCGCTCAGGCGAACAGCATGCGGCCGCTGCCTACGTGGCCTCCCGGGCCGCCTGCTCCGCCCTCTGCAGGCAGCTCTACCCGGGCTACACCGACGAGGCAGGGCACGACGGGGGCGCGCTCGCGAACGCTGTGCAGGCCCACAACGCACTCGTCTCGGACGCGGACAGGGTGGCCTTCGACCCAGACCTCCTTGAGGTATAACTGTTTTATGACTCCATGTATGTATGTTTTTTTCTGCGATGTTATAATTTGTTGTTTCATTGCTCGCGCGCGTGAGTTTTGCTCATATATACAGACCCTTGACAGACCTCGTGATACGCCCTGACAATATTGATAACTGTTGACAGCCCTCGACAAGCCCTGAGCAGCCATGTGGCCGAGCTTCGGTACCAGTGGCAGTTAACCGCGTTCGACAGTCGTACATGGCAAGCCCTTGACAAGCCCTGAGCAGCCGTTCGTACCCTCGACAATATCAATGACAGAATTTGGCAACCATGTGGCTGCACGTGTACGTGGAAGCTAATCAAACGCGCGTTCACTTCAAGACCCAATCGGTCACCGTTCACTCTAGTCTCCAAGTCAACATGGCGGCCTTTCGATTGTGGACAATACCGACCTCTCGTACGCGCGCGCGGGTGACGCGCGTCACCCGCGCGCGCCTTCGGTCACCGCTCATTCTAGTTTAAGCTAACATGGTGCGTTTTCGATTGTAGAAGCCAGCGGAGACGCATGCGAACTTCAACATCTAATCGGTCACCTATAAAGATGTACTTTACATTCCCAGGCCAACATGGCAACTGTTCGATTGTGGACAATACAATCCGAGAGCGCGCGCGACGAGTTCCACATTCGACAAGTCGCCATGTTGGCCTGGGAACTACATGAATGGTGACCGATCTCATTTTGAAATTAATATGTGTGTTGGGTGTGTGGTTTTTTGCTATGAACAACACAACTCGCGCGCGCTCTGTTAGTTCTGCATGATTCACAATCGAAAAGTCGCCATGCTGCCTTGGAAACTAAAGTGAACCCTTAACGGCGACCGATTGGATTTTGAAGTTATCATGCGATATTGCTGGCTTCCCCAACATATCGAAAACTACAGAGAACCCTTCGCGTTGACCAACGGGCGCGCGCGGATGACGCGTGTCACCCGCGCGCGCGTTGGGGAGTTCTGTCTTGTTCACAATCGAAAAGTCGCCATGCTGACTTGGAAACTAAAGTGAACCCTTTACGGTGACCGATTGGATTTTGCAGTTAACATGCGATATTGCTGGTTTTACCGGTATATCGAAAACTCACATATAACGTTGGCCGACGGGCGCGCACGCAGATGACACGTGTCACCCGCGCGCGCGTTGGAGAGTTCTGTCTTGTCCACAATCGAAATGTCGCCATGCTGCCTTGGAAACTAAAGTGAACCCTTAACGGTGACCGATTGGATTTTGCAGTTAACATGCGATATTGCTGGTTTCACTGATATTTCGAAAAGTCACATTCACGTTGGCCGACGGTCGCGCACGCGGATGACACGTGTCACCCGCGCGCGCGTTGGGGAGTTCTGTCTCGTCCACAATCGAAAAGTCGCCATGCTGACTTGGAAACTAAAGTGAACCCTTAACGGTGGCCGATTGGATTTTGAAGTTAACATGCGATATTGCTGGTGTCCCCAATGTATACGTTTACGGTAGATGTGTGGGCGTCAGGGGGGTAGCGTGTCACATCGGCCGCATTCGCTTGCATGGCAGCTGTTCTGGCTGGTTCCGCGCCCTCCAGGGAGGGCATGGACGCCCCCGGGACCGCCGTGCCGCGCCCTTCGCCCGTGCGATACTGCGGGTGGTGCGCGGGACCCCTCGGGCGAGGGGAGTCGCTGGCCCTGGCCGAGGGCGGGTCCCTCCTGGAGGTCTGCGAGCTGTGCTACATCATCGGTTTGATTCGGCAGGCGGCGTGGCGCGCCCGCCTCAGCGTGGAGGAGAGGGCGGCGCTGCTCGACTCCGCTCGGCTCCTGGGCGCGCTGCTCTCCGCGCTCGCCGGCCTGGGGCTCGATGGCGCCGAAGGCGAAGGCCGTCGCCAAGGGCAAAGCCAAGGCTAAGGCTAAGGCGAAGGCCTTGGGCCGAGGACGCGCCCGCGGCCGAGGGCGCGGCGCCGGCGGCCTCGGGCGAGGGGCCGCGGGGAGAGGCGGAGGTGCCGCCGCCTTCCCGCCTGTTGCCCCGGGCCTGGCGGCGGCCGAGGCGGTCGGCGGCGCCGCAGCGGCCGCGCCCGCGGGCGGCGGTGCCGGCGCGCCCGTGGCGCCTGGCCTGGCGGCGCTGCCCGGCCTGCCGGGCTTCGGAGGCGGCGGGGCTGCTGGGGCGCCCCCGGCGGGCGGCGCCGTGCCTGACGGCGTAGGTGCCCCCCCCGGCGGCGTGGGCGCCGCGCTGGTGGGCGCGCTCGCGGGCGGCGGCGACGGCCTTCCTGGAGGCCCTCCTCCTGGTGCGGTGCCTGGGGCCCCGGCGATCCCTGGCGTGCCGATCGCGGTGGCTGGCGGTCCCATCGCCCCAGCGGGTGTCGCGCAGCTGGGACCACTCGTGGACGGTCCGTGGCGTCAGGCCGCGACTCTGATTGGCGCCGACTGGCGCCGAGGGGTGAATCTCGAGCTCCCGACCTTCGACGCAGCTGGAGGCATCAGCGGGACGGCCCTCTTCGAGGTAGAGGAGACCGGCACCGCGGGCCCCTCAGGGCAGTACCTGAGCGCCCAGTTCAGGGGTGCGTCGCTGGCGGCCGAGGCGATGCGGCTGGACGGCCTTTTCCCGCCGCGCGGGAGCGGGCCTGCGGGCCCCCTGCACTTGCGCGGGCAGGGACCGGCGCTCTGCGGGGACCCCGCTGTGCCAGGCCGAGGAGTCCTGCATGTCGAGTGGCTGCGGCTGCGCTCGTACCGCGGGTTCGTGGAGCCGTGGGTGCGGCCGAGCGCCTTCGGTGGGCGCGGCGGCGGCGGCGCCTTGGCGGGGGGCGCCCCAGCCGGGGGCGCGGCCCCCGACCGCCTGGCGGCAGCTGCCGCGGCGCGCGCGCAGGCTGCTGCGGCGACGTCTGGCCGCGCTGGTGGCGGTCGCGGCCGCCGCCGCCCCCGGAGCTCCTCGGCCTCGCGCAGCGACGACGACGGTGAGTCGCGTTTTCGCGAGGCCCCCTCCCGCGGCGGCAGCGTACGGCCGCTGGCGGAGAAGCGCCCAGGTGCCCTGTATGACGAGGTGATGAAGAACATCGGGCGCGTCATGGGCCTGCGGGAGGGGGCGGACGGCTCAGAGGTTCGAGCGAAGGTCGTGGGCTACCTGCAGGCCGTGGTGTTCGGCCATCACCCTCCAGGGCAGATGCGGATCAACACTCAGCGGGAGCTGCAGACGCTGGCGACCGCGCTGGACCTGCTGGAGAGTGGGTGCCTGGCGGAGTTGAGCGACGTGTTGATGCAGCGCTTCAAGGCTCTGGAGCTGTCGCTGTCCGACGCGAGCTGGCAGGTGGCGAGCGAGCTGGAGATCGCGCCGGACGCGCGGCCCTCGCTGGCCTCGATGGGCGAGCAGGATCTGGCGCGGCGGGCGGCACTGCTGCGCAGGAAGCTGATGGACGCGAAGAGCCGCGGCGGCCTCGGCGGCAAGGGTCAGGGCGAGCGACGAGCCTGACCCGAGGAGGCGAGGCGCGGGAGCGGCGGAGCCCACTCGCCCTCGCCGAGCCGCCAGCAGGGCCGTGGTCGCGGGAAGAGCCGCGGGCGCGGCCGAGGCCGCTTCTTCCCCCTGCGGGCGGGGAGCCCAGCGCGGCCTTGGGCAGGGCCCGCAGCCGCAGCCCCGCCCGCGGGTCCGCCAGGCGCAGCGCGCTCAGGCAGCGCGGGCAGGTCGCCGTCTCCGGGGGCGCCGAGGACGCCTCGAGGCGACAGCCCGCACCCGAGGGCGGCGGACGGGCCGAGGCGTGTCTCGCTGGCGACGAGCCCGGAGCGCCACGTCTTCAGGCAGGACCAGCCCGCGGCTGCGGCGGCAGCGGGCCTGCAGCAAGGTCCGCCGCGAGGCCCGGCCCCCCCGAGCGGCCGCCGCCGTGGCGGCAGGAAGCACCGGGGCCGGGGCCAAGGCGGCCTTCCTGCGACGCTGAGGTGAGGCAGCGAGCTGATGGTGCCAGCGCTGATGATGCGCGTGCGAGTGCGACCGAGTTTGCCGAGGTTGCCCGCTCGCGCAGACCGCCCTGGACTTCACCGTCGCGCTCGCCGCCTCCGAGATTGGCTCCTGACCGTGGTGGTGCTGCCGCCTCTCGCCGCCCAGCGTCCTCGTCGTGCCCGCCGGCCTGCGGTACGGATGCCGACTGTTACGGTGATCCGCTGGCAGAGTGGCGCGAGTGGGCTGGTGCGGCGAGTGATCTTCTGCGAGAACCTTTTGACGTGGGCCCCGTGTTCTTGAACATAGTCCGCCAGTTCCCAGGCTCCTTCGGTCGCTTCACTAGATATTCCCTCGAGGTAAAGCCACGCGAGCATCCGGCCGACATGGGAGGTCGGCTTCAGCGAGATCTGTTGCCGTTACCATACTCTTCGATCAACAGGTCCCAGATCGTCCGTCAGGGCGAGGACCCTTTGAGCGACAAGGAGTGGGAAGGACTACGCTGCAGGCTGGTGGTCACTGTCCTGGCGCTAAACTGGAAGTCTGGGTTCCGCTCCCTGAAGCTGGCCAGGCCCTGCCGAGGTCGAGCCAACGCCGCGCAGCAGGCAGCCCTGGTCGCTCTCGGCCGCCGCTTCCTCTTGGCTACGCGGGCCGAGTCTGCTCTACCGCCAGATCTTGACTGGAACGTGCGGCTGAAGGACCACGAGATCGGCTACGGCGGGGACGAGATCTCGGCCCCGCATCGGCTGACGCTGGAGCAGGTGCTGGACGGGCTGCCGCCGCCAGGCGTCGCGGCCTCCATCGAGGCGGCCGACCTCGCGACGGGGTTCGTGCGTGAGGCCCTCCTGGACCCGACGTTGGTGCTGCTGCCCGCTGCCCTGCGGCGGCCGGCGCCGACATTTGCGCGCGTGTGGGCCTCGCTCGAGGAGTGGCATCGGATCGTGCGGGCGCTCCACGAGCGCGGGATGGTGTCGGCGATCCCGAGCAGCGAGATTGCCTGTCGCGACGGAGCCCCGCTCCTGAACGGGGCGTTCGGGGTGCCCAAGCCCCACGACGAGCCCGTGGTCTGCAGCGACGGCGAGCGCAGGCCGGTCCTGAGGCTGATCACCAACCTTATCCCCTCGAACGCGTGCCAGGAGTGCATCGTGGGAGACACCCCTGAGATGCCGACCATGAGCCAGCTGAACGGCCTGGTGCTGACCGAGTCGGAGGATCTCCTGTGGAGCGGCGCGGACAGGAAGGCCTTCTTCTACGTCTTCCGCGCGCCGCCTGTGTGGTGGCCTTACATGGTGATAGGGCCGCCCGTCCCCTCGGAGTTGCTTGGGCTGAAGGACGGTGGGACTACGCGCATCTGCCTGCGGGTGATCGGCATGGGCTGGATCAGTGCCGTGGGCGTGACGACCCACCTCCACCGGAACATGCCGCGGCGGAGCGCCTCTGTCCCTCGCGGCCTGCCGCCCAGCCAGGAGATCACTCGGCGCCGACGGCTGCCGTTCAGCGTGGAGAAGCCGTGCCCTCCGGCGTGGATGGTCTACATTGACAACCTGGAGGTCGCGGAGGTCGTGAGCAAGTCCGAGGCCGCGACGTTGCGAGGGACGGTGCCCGAGCTCATCTCCGAGGCTCGTGCCTGCTATGCGGCTGCGGGCTCCCCGGGGTCGCCGTCCAAGGACATCCATCGAGTGCCTCGAGCGACAACCTTGGGGGAGCTCATCGACGGGGTCGAGGGCGCGCGGCGCCCCCCTGCGGGTTACCTTACCGAGATGGCCAGCCTCACGCTGTGGACGCTGAGCAAGAAGCGGGCCAGCATGCGGCTGGTGCGCATCCTGCTGGGCCGCTAGGTTCGAGTTCACTGCTTCCGGCGGCCGCTGGCGGCCAGCTTTGCCTACACCTGGAAGTGGCTCGGGAACCCGCGCACTGGCGGCCGCTTCAGCGTGAGCGTGTTCGAGGACCTCTTGATGTGTCTTGCGCTGTCAGGGCTTTGCGTCGCTGACCTGCGCCTCGAGGTCGACCCCCTGGTGACCGCGTCGGATGCCTCGGAGGCCGCTGGCGCCGTGGTCTACGGCTACGCCCTCTCCGACCGCGGGCGCGCGCTGGCCGAGAGGCGGCAGCGGCCCGCGAACGCCGCCTGCGAGGAGGAGACCGCCCTCGTGACTGTCTTCGACGGCATCGGCGGTGGGCGCCGGGCTTTCGAGATCCTCGGACTGGTCCCTGCCGTACACCTGTCATTCGAGGTTGACCCCACGGCGGTGCGGGTGGCCCGGCGCAGCTACCCCAGCACGCAGCACCTGGGGGACGTGACGGAGGCGGACCCGGTGGCCCTGGCAGCCCTGATGCGCGCCCGAGGCCGGGTGTCGCGTGTGCTGGTGGTGGGCGGCTTCCCGTGCCAGGTCTTCGCGGGTCTCAACGTCGCTCGGCAGGGTCTCGACGACCCGCGCGCGGGCCTGGTTGACCACATGGTGCGGATCGTGGACGGGCTGCGGACGGCCATGCCGGAGGCGTCGATCGACTTCCTCGGGGACAACGTCGCGTCGATGCCCGAGTGCGATGTGCTGCGCCTGAACCAGCTCTTCGGCCGCATCCCGCTGGAGATTGAAGCGGGAGATGTCGGCTGGGTCAGACGTCCGCGGCTCTACTGGGCTTCGTGGGACCTCCTGCCGTCCTTCGAGGCTGAGCCCGTCGTGGTGCGGGCGAAGACCCAGGACGTTCGGCGCGCCTGCAAGGTGGCGCTGAAGGCGGAGCGGCCGCCGCTCGAGGAGTGGCTCCCGCCCGGGGCTGCGTGTCCGGGTCCCGCCGCAGGGGAGCCGCTCCCGACCTTCGTGCGCTGGACGCCGCGCTCGCAGCCGCGCCCCAGGCCTGCGGGCATTGGGGAGTGCAGCGCTGCTGAGCTGGCGCGCTGGGAGGCGGCGGGCTTCGCTTCGCCGCCCTACCAGTTCCGTGACAAGTGGTGCATCCACCAGGCGGATGGCCGCGTGGAGCCGCCTGACGCGACCATACGAGAGAAGCTGATGGGCTTCCCGGAGGGCCACGCCGTGCCGTGCATGACGAGCAGCCAGGCGAAGGCCGAGCCCGCCAAGTACGAGGCTCTTCGGCGGTCGCTCGTGGGCAACTCCTTCCAGTGCGAGGTCGTGGCCTGGATCATCAGCCACTGGGCCGTCGGAGCTGGGCTGCTGGTCTCGGTGTCCTCGCTGGGTGAGCTGCACGAGAGTGCGCGAGCCTGGGCTGGTGGCAGGAAGCTGTGGGCCGGCGACGTGACGTCGCTGCGGTGCGGTCGCTCCGAGATCGACGAGGGCTTGCACGCCAAGCTGGACCAGCCCGGCGGGCCCATCTACGTGGGTCGTGGGTCTCGCCGCTGGGGGCTGGCTGCCTCGCGGTGGGGCAACCCTTTCACGATCAGCCCCGAGCGGTCACGCGAGGACGCTGTTGCCCTGCTCGCTGGTTGGATCCGCGCGCAGCCCACCCTCCTGCAGAGCTTGGAGACGCTGCGCGGGGCCCTACTGGTCTGTCACTGTGGGCCCGACCAGGCGTGCCATGCCGACATCCTCTTGGCGGAGTTGGCGAAGCGCGACGTGGTGGAGTGGCGCGAGCTGGACGCGTCCAGACGCATCGTCATGGGGCTCGTCATGGCGTGCCACAACAACGGAGCAGACATCAGGACCGATGGCGCCTCGGAGGCGCTCGGCAAGATCTTCCCGCGGCAGGAGATCGACTCAGGCATTTGGCGGTGGCGCAAGGCAAGGCAGCTAGTGTGGGATGCAGCAGAGCACATCAACGTTCTTGAGTGCCAGGGCGCGCTGATGATGATTCGATGGCGGGCGCGGTCGGTGCGCCGCCATCAGTGCGTCTTCCTGCACCTGCTCGACAGCATGGTCAACATCGGTGCGCTGTCCAAGCGCCGTTCCAGCAGTCCTCAGCTCAACAATGTGGTGCGGACCTTCTCGGCGTGGGAGCTTGCGATGGGCGCGCGGGCGGTCTTCGGCTTCACGTCGTCGGCTCGCAACCCCGCGGACGCCCCCTCGCGTCTCCGCGATGGGTAAGAAGCGGAGTAGCCCTGCTGACCGCCGCGCCGCCAGAGCTGGGTTGGGGAAGCTGAGAGGCGCCAGGACAAAGGCCTCGACACTGGCCCGCTACCGTGGCGCCGCTCAGCGTTTTGTTGACTACCTTGCTGCCAATAACCTGCCGCTGCCTTTCACCTGGGACGATATTGATATCTGCTTGCAGGATTATCTTGAGCACTTGTGGGCCGAGGGCGCCACAAAAGGAGAAGCCAATGACACCCTCAGCGGCGTGCAGCACCTGCTGAAGACACGACGCCGCTATCCTGGCGCTTGGCAGCTGCTGACAGTCTGGGGCAGACTGGAGATCCCCCAGCGCGCGCCGCCGATGCCTGCCCAGGTCTGCACGGCGCGCGCCGGTTGGGCGCTCAGCCGCGGAGAGGTAGCCTTCGCAGCCGTGCTGCTCGTGGCCTTCCATCTTTGTCTCCGCACTGGCGAGGCGTTGGGGCTGAGCGGCGGCGTCATCTCTCTGAAGCCCTGTGGCCGAGGCGCGGTGTCGTTGCCCTGGGCCAAGACCTCTTGCCAGAAGGGCGCGCGGGAACAAGTCGCGCTTGACGACCCGCTGGTTGGGGCAGTCGTCCATATGCAGCTCCAGCGTGACAGCCGGCTCTGGCCTGGCACGACGCGCGCCTTTCACGATTTGTTCCGTACTGGGCTCCAGCAGATCGGTTGCAGGCACCTCGCCCTGTCTCCTTACAGCCTGAGGCGCGGAGGCGCCACGCATGAGTTCCTGCTGTCGGGCGACTTGTCTAAGGTCATGTTGCGTGGGCGCTGGAGCTCGGCAAGAACGGCAAAGATATACATCCAAGACGGGGCTGCCATCATCGCAGAAATGAAGCTCCAGGATCGTACCCGTTCGACGCTCCAGCAGTTCTCTAATGCACTTTTCGCTCGAGTCCGAGCGTTTTGCAGCCCGTGACCTGCTGCAACAATTTTTTGATGTCTGGTGCGAGCTGCTGCCCGCGCTGCCGTCGCCAGGCTTGACATATCTTCGGCCTACGGCCAGAGGAAAAACACTGAATGGAGAGCTTGGTGTCTTTTTCGAGAGTTGGCGAGCTTCTTGGGCACGGTCCTGCTGGGCTCTCAGGGGGTTCTCTTTGCTGGGCCCCCCAAGGCCGTCGAGCCTCCCCTGGCCCCCGAGGCCGTGGAGCGTTCTGGCCCCAGTCTCCCGTGATGGTGGCCGACCCCAGTCTGCGGATGGTGGTCTGCTAATCCAGCTCTGGCCTCGGGGTGCGGTCTGTGCTCTGGCGTGGGGGGTCGGTCCGTGCAAAAGAGAGTAGACCTTTCGAGCTCCGTGCAGAGGCCTCTGTAAATATAAATATAGGTGCCCATGGGAGTTTAAGCTCTGTCAACAGCTTTGGCCGATTGAAAAGGGAAATACATTTCTCCTTAATTCGATGAGCTATCGCTCACCCCCCGCCTGCCCCACACATGTATACGTTTACGGTAGATGTGTGGGCGTCAGGGGGGTAGCGTGTCACATCGGCCGCATTCGCTTGCATGGCAGCTGTTCTGGCCCACCCACATACCACCCTAAGTGGTGAATGCATCATGAGTCTCGCGAGAGCTCGAGCTTCTTGGGCACGGTCCTGCTGGGCTCTCAGGGGGTTCTCTTTGCTGGGCCCCCCCAAGGCCGTCGAGCCTCCCCTGGCCCCCGAGGCCGTGGAGCGTTCTGGCCCCAGTCTCCCGTGATGGTGGCCGACCCCAGTCTGCGGATGGTGGTCTGCGAATCCAGCCCTGGCCTCGGGGTGCGGTCTGTGCTCTGGCGTGGGGGGTCGGTCCGTGCAAAAGAGAGTAGACCTTTCGAGCTCCGTGCAGAGGCCTCTGTAAATATAAATATAGGTGCCCATGGGAGTTTAAGCTCTGTCAACAGCTTTGGCCGATTGAAGAGGGAAATACATTTCTCCTTAATTCGATGAGCTATCGCTCACCCCCCGCCTGCCCCACACATATATTGAAGACTCATCTTGGTGGCTTGGAAATGAAAGCGTGTGCTTGGTCAAGGTGCGCGCGCGGGTGGCGCATGCCGCCCGCGCGCGCACTGGCCACACTCGAAAAGTCGCCGTTTTGGCCTGGCAGCTACAGTGAACCCGTGACCGATTGGACTTTGAAGTTAACATGTGTTCCAATGTATGCTTTCTATATACGGCGGCCACCCCCGCTGTCGTGCGCGTGGAGGGTTCTTCAATGTACACTGTCGAAAAGTTGCCACGTTGGCTTGGGAACCAACGTGAGCCCTGACGACTACGGTGGCCAAACGGGTTTCGGGTGACCCGCGCGCGCGCGCGGGTCACCCGCCGCGCGTGCAGAGTTAGCTCTATATTGTCCACAGTCGAAAAGTCGCCTCGTTGGCCTGGAGTGTTATCCTCGCGGTGATCGCTTGGATTGTGAAGGTAGCACGCGTTTGCCATACTATTTAAAAGAAACCATGTTTGCGAGCAACTTCGCACTAGCCGCTAGAGATGTTCCCCCTGCCCAGCGGCAATGCACAGCAACAATAAATCACTCTCCTCCTTCGATCTCAGGCATCCTCTTCCTCGCCACTGGCGCTTGGGAAAGGAGAAAGAGGGGGGGGGGGTAGAAGGAGGTGGGGGTAGAACAAGAGAAGGAGGAGGATGAGGAGGAGGAGGAGGAGGAGGACGAGGAGAATAATAATAATAATAATAATCAATAAAATTAAAAAAAAAAAGGGAGGTCGAGGCGGAGCGGGCGCGGAAGGAGGAGGGGGGGGGGGGGGGGGAAGGGGGAAGAGAAGGGGCTGCGTCCCGCGCTCGCGCGCGGGAGCGCCGCGGCTCGAGGGCCCCCGCCCGCCGCGGCGCCCGCGCGGCGCGCGCGCGCCCGAGCAGCGCGGGCTCGGAGGGCGGGTGGAGGAGGGGCCGGTAGAGGAGGGGAGGAGGAGGAGGAGGAGGAGGAGGAGGAGGAGGAGGAGGAGGAGGAGGAGGAAGGAGGAGGAGGAGGAGGAGGGGGGGAGGAGGAGAGGAGGAGGAGGAGGAGGGGGGGGGGGGGGGGGGGACGAGGGAGGGGGGAATGGGGTGGGGGGGGGGCTAAATGAGGGGGGGAAGGGGGGAGGCTGAAGGAGGGGGGGCGATCACGCTTCGCACGCGCGGCCCGGGCGCCTATCCGCTCGCATATGGGGGGGGGGGGGGGGGGGGGGCTGGCCTCGCGCGGCGGCTCGTCGCAGCGCAGGCGCAGCCAAGTGCGCTTGGCCATGCCTGGCTGCTGGCATTTGCGACGGCCCCCTTCGAAGTCGCAAGGGGGCCTCCGTGGCCCCCGCGCGGATTCAGGCTGGGCGCGCCGCCGCGGCGCGGCATGTGGTTCCTGCGGGTGGATGGTGTTGCGTTGTGTTTCATTGTTGTTATGGTATACTCATCATTGTGTTGTTGTGTTTCGCCTGCCGCCCCCTCGGCAGTCTGATCCCCCTGAGCGCGCGCGGGGTGCTGGGCCAGAGCAGTGCGCTCTGTTCCCTGGATGCCGAGCTTCTCGTGCCAGCGGGAAGTCTGCTGGTCAGGGTGCCGCTCGGCGTCTAGACAAACGGTGTTCAAACAAAACGTGGAGGAGGATGCTGAAAGGAGGGGGGGGGGGAGGAAATCTGAGGAACATGGCACTGCGAGGAGGATGATGCAAGGAAGAATACGAGGAGGAGGAAGAGAGGAGGAGGGGGACGAGGAAGGGGATGAGGAGCAGGCGGAGGAAGTGCCAAGCGAGTGATGGCGCCGAAGCACAGCCCGAACTGCAACCACGAGAGGACGGCCGACGTGGGGCCGAGCGCGATCGCTGACGTCCGCGCGGGTCGAACGGGGAGGGGGCGAGCCCGGGCGGGTGGGTGGGTGGGTGGGTGTGTGTGTGGTGTGTGTGTGTGTGTGTGTGTGTGTGTGTGTGTGTGTGTGTGGTGTGTGTGTGTGTGTGTGTGTGTGTGGTGTGTGTGTGTGTGGTGTGTGTGTGGTGGTGTGTGTGTGTGTGTGTGTGGTGTGTGTGTGTGTGTGTGTGGTGTGTGTGTGCGTGCGTGCGTGCGTGGGGGGGGGGAAGGGGGGGGTGGGGGGGGGGGGGGGGCGGAGGGGGGCGCCGAACGGGGGGGGGGAGGAACGAGTGGGGAAATTGGGCGGAGAGGGTGCGAAGGGATGCACCGCCAGAGTGCCGTAGTCGAACGCCTGCGGCGAAACTCACCCGCCCCCGATACTCTTCCTCCTCCTCCTCCACCTCCTCCTCCTTGCAGTCCTCGTCATCCTCCTCTGCCCGCGCAGTCGAATGCCTCCCCATAGACCTCTCTCATCCTCATGCCCTCCGATCCCCAGACCCGCCCTCAGCATTGAACACAGCGGCTGGAAGAGGTCTGGGAGTGGGGCGGGGATAGTATGGCGACTGTTTACAGTCGGATGGGGCGAGGAGAAGGATTGCGAGGAGGATGGCGAGGAGGAGGTAGGAGGGGCAGGGAGACGTGGAGGAACGATCGAAGTAGAACAGGAAGGCGGGGTGGAGGAGGAGGGAGAGGAGGCTCGAGGAGGAGGAAGAGGAGGAGAAGGAGGGGTGGTGGCAGCCCTCCCCCCCCCCATTTGCCCAGGTGGCGTGGGCTTCGCGGCTTGAGACCTGGCCGCCCCTCGAAGCCGCTCGGGCGGACGAGGGCGCCGAGGGTGAGGGCGAGGGGGGCGAGGATGATGATGATGAGGATGAGGGCGATGATGCTGATGAGGATGACGATGAGGAGT
This sequence comes from Prorocentrum cordatum, assembly GCA_963575745.1. NCBI lineage: Eukaryota > Dinophyceae > Prorocentrales > Prorocentraceae > Prorocentrum > Prorocentrum cordatum. Next base: position 7,103 of record CAUYUJ010018864.1, on the reverse strand, counting down.
GCGACGGGGGCGACGAGGGGGGCGACGCGGATGGGGATGGGGGGGATGACGAGGACGAGGATGAGGATGAGGATGATGAGGGTGAGTATGAGGAGGAGGCCGATGAGGATGATGAGGGCGAGGTTTGGGGGGAGGTGGGTGAGGATCAGGGCGAGAAGGATGACGATGAGTAGGATGACGATGAGGTGAGCGCAGTCATGAGGATGGGGGTGATGATGGGGGGGGGGGGGGGGGGATGAGGGCGATGAGGATGGCGATGATGCTGGCGCTGATAAGGACGAGGAGGATCGGGTCATGGCGAAGAGGGGGAGGATGGGGGTGAGGATGATGAGGGCGATGACCAATGGAGGCCCCTTCCCCGCAGGCGGCGCGTGCCCTGACTGGTCCTACTCGCCTGCGAAGTTCGCGCGCCGCACCAGATCCGAGGAGACCGAGGCGCCGAGGGGCCAGGGGGGGGGGGGGGGTAGAGACGGCGACGATGCGATGCTTGCGACGATGGCCACGATGATGAGAATGAGCCGTGTGCGGGTGGAGGATGGGGGGGAAGGTAAGGTTCGCGATGACGATGACGACGAGGGCGATGATAATGGTGACGATGGCGAGGGCGATGGCGACGAGGGGGCGGATTAGTGATGAGTAGCAGTAGCGAGGGGGGAAGGAGGAGGACCAATGAAGGGGGGGGGGCGAGGAGGGGGGGGGGGAAAGTGGCGAGAAGAATACGTCAACCTTCTGTTGTTCCGTGCGGTCTCTTGTACCCGTCTCCCACCTCGTCGCCCTCGCCGCCCCCCCTCCCCCCTCGCCCCGCCCCTCCTCATGCGCGATCGTTGCTCCTTCTCCCCGTCGCCAGCCCTTCGCGAACATCTTAGAGCAGCTGAACGAGATCGGCTCGGGGAAAACGCTTACTGCCAGAGCCTCGTGGAGGCCGCCTGGGGAATGAGAGGGGGGAGGAGGAGGAGGAGGAGGGGAGGAGGGGGGGGAGGAGGAGGAGGAGGAGGAGGAGGAGGAGGGGGGCAAGGAGGAGGATGAGGAGGCTGAGAAGCGCGCTGTTATACACAGTACGCCTGGCGGGACGGATGATGGGGGGCGCGGAAGGCCGGGGGAGGGGCGACCGTCAGGGTGAGGAAGTGGAGGAGGAGGAGGAGGCCGCCGACGCCAATGGCGACGATATGAGCACGACGGCGACGGGGGCGACGCCGACGAGAATGCCGACGACGATTGCGATGGCGATGTCGATGCTGGTGATGGTGATGCTGATGATGTTGATGATGCGAATGATGATGCTGATAATGCTGAGTATGATGATGATATTGCTGGTGATGATGGTGGTGGTGATGATGCTGGCGATAATGCGGATGATGATGATGCTGATAAAAAATGACGATGACGCCGACGACTACGGCGATAACGGCGACGAGGATGATGATGATGTTGATGATGTTGCTGGTGATGGTGATGATGATGATGCTGATGCTGATGATGATGACGATGAGGATGATGACGTCGACGACCGACGATGCCAACGGCGGCGGCTTTGGGACGCGGAGGGGGGGCCCCGCCGCCTCCAGCGAGGCGGCGTGGCAAATCAGCTTCCAAGAGCTGCTCATAAAGGCCGCCAAGCAGTCGACTTGCAAGCGCCCCACGATCGAGAAGGTCAAGGCCGCTCGGTTCCGACGGGGCGGGAAGAAGGCGAGAGGATCAGGGGGGGAGTTGAGGAGTGAGGAGGGCGGAGTCTAGCAGCGAGTGGACAGACGATGGTCGAACCCAAGACGGGCCCAACGGAGGGCCCCGCGCGGGTTCAGCTCCCTACCCGCGATGGCGAGGGGATAGAGGAGTCACCTCGCTGTCGCGGGTAGGGGGCTGAACCCGCATTCGGCCCCCCACGCTGGGCCAGTTAAAATTGCGGGGTCAGCCCGGGGGGGCGAGGAGCAGAAGGACGAGGAAGGGAAGAAGGAGAGGGCGAGGGTCAGAAGTAGCAGGCCGAGGAGGATCAGGAGTGGGGGGAGGGGAAATATATTATTTATTTTTATATAGGTGCGTGTACATGACGCTTCCTAGGAGGAACCGCCTGTCCTGCCCCCGGCGCCCCCCCCCCCCCCGCCCCTCCGCCCGCCAAGCCCATGGGGGTTGGCCTTGGCATCCGCATTGACCTTGCCCTGCCCGGCGGCCCCCTCCCCGACAGAAAAAGCCGGGCCCAGCGGGGGGGGGGGGGGGGGGGCGGGGCGGGGGGAAACATGTTAGGGCTCCCAGGCATTGCCAGTGCCGCGGGCTGAGGATGATGTTCGCCCACTACAGGAGGCCCCTCGACACTGGCGCCAGGGGCGCGCGCGCGATCGGCTCCGACCAGGGTGGCGAAGACATCGTCGCGATGGAGCAGGATTGCGGCTGCGGGGGCCGCGAGCGGCCAAACGTGCGCAGGGGAGCGCATCAGACGATGAACGGTATATGACGAAGAGGAGAGGGAAGATGAGGAGGAACAGGAGGAGGAACAGGAGGAGGGGGGAGGGGGAAACGGATGAGGATGGGGAGGTGACGACGATCAAGACGACGACGATGATGATGATGGTGCTGATGATGATGAAGAAGATGACGATGATGCTGATGAATATGATGACGATGATGATGCTGCTGATGATGAGGATAGTGATGATGATGCTGATGATGATGATGACGATGATGACGATACGGACGACTATGATGATGGTGATGACGATGATGATGATGCTGATGATTCTGATGATGATGATAATGCTGATGATGACGAGGATGTTGATGATGATGATGATGCTGAGTACGATGAAGCGGATGCTGAGGATGATGATGATGCTGCTGCTCATGATGATGATGCTGATGATGATGGCGACGACGATCTACTCTCAGGACGAGGATGATGATGAGGAGGAGGCCAGCCTATCCCTTGTGAAACAATAAGCAGGGGGCCCGAGGAAGAGAAGGGGGCGGAGAAGGAGGAAGCTACGGGGAGGAGGTCCTCCAGACCCGGCGACGACGCCGGCGACGACGATGTCGACGACTCTGGGCGACCATGGCCGCGACGACGACTGCGACGACGACGATCGCGACGACGACCTCATCCTCGTCCTCGCCCCCATCGATCCTCGCCCGCGCCCCGCTCGCGCCCTGAGGGCGGTGAGCAGGACTGGGGCGAGGGCGACGAAGAGACCATAGCAGCGTTCCTTCAGAAGGATGCTTGGGCCTCAATTCGGCCCCCTCGTCGGCGGGGCTCCGCCTCGTTCGATCCCCGCGTCGGCGGGGCCTCGGTCGGCCCCCTTGGGGTCGGCTGGGGCGGCGCGCGGGGCCGTCGGCTCTCAGGGGGTCGGCTCTCAAGGGGTCGTCAATCAATCAATGTCTCGTCCGCCCCCTCCATTCCTGTATAAAGACCCATGCCCGCAGGCAATCAGCGCTGCGAACAGCGACCTCGAGGATGATGAAGGTGCAGGTGGGCAGCAGGCAGCTTCAGGATCGGGCTATGCGTGCGACGACGCCTCGGGTGCGATGGTACCTGCAGCAGCACTGGGTGAGGGCGAGGTCGCCTGCGCCCAGGTAGACAACCCCAGAGAGGACGAGGAGGATGTGGCGCAGGATGAGCCCGACGCAACGCCCGTCGAGGATGAGCAGGTGTTCCCTGACGCAACGCCCGTCGAGGATGAGCAGACTGCGCCGACTCCGAGTTGCATCCCCTTCTGGAAGAGCCTGCGCGGCGCCCCCTCAAAGCGCAAGAAAAAGGCTAACAACTCGGCGAAGCTGAAGAAGGGGACGAAGAAGCTGAAGAAGAACCACCCGACGACGGCGGAGCCAGGGGTTGAGGGGGCAATATCCTGGCCTTCGGCGGTGTCGTGCGAGCTCAAGGGCAAGGGCAAGGACTCGAGCAAGAGCAAGGGCTCGCCCTCGGGCAAGAGGGCGAAGGGCTCGCCGTCGGTGAAGGACAAGAGCAAGACGAAGGGCTCGCCGTCGGGCAAGGGCAAGAGCATGACGAAGGACTCGCCGTCGGTGAGAGGCACGAGCATGACGAACGACTCGCCGTCGGGCAAAGGCGCGAGCACGACGAAGGACTCGAATTCGGGCAAAGGCAAGAGCAGGACGAAGGACTCGCCGTCGAGCAAAGGCAAGAGCAAGACGAAGGACTCGCCGTCGGTGAAGGGCAAGAGCATGATGAAGGACTCGAAGTCGGGGGAAGGCACGAGCAAGACGAAGGACTCGAAGTCGGGCAAAGGCAAGCGCAAGGACTCGAAGTCGGGCAAGAGCGCTGGGGTCATCAAGACCATCTTGAAGAAGCCCTCTGGAGCGGTCGCCAAGAGGCCGAGCGCGGCCGCGACGTGGGCCGACGCGCGCGGCGACTCGCTCGCGGGGGAGATCGCTTTCAAGGGCGAGTCCTGCGAGGATGAGTGCCCACCTGAGGAGGAGCCGAATGGGGATGGGGCCAGCTGAGGAGATCGGCAAGTGCAGCGAGGGCCCCGCGCAGAAGGAGGAGGCGGAGGAAGAGGTGCCCAAGGAGGTCGACGTCCCCTGCGAGCCCGACGAGCTGACGACGCCCGTGCTGGACAGCGCGGCCACCCGGAAGGATGGCGACGAGCTCGTCATCAGGAAGAAGCGCAGGGAGTACGAGAAGATCTCGACGCTGGTCTACAAGGGGAAGTCGGAGCGTGTCAAGCAGTGGCCGATGTGGACGATGGTGGCTGACGGGACGGCCAGCGCCTATGGCGAGGCGCTCGGCTTGGAGACGCCCGCGCAGGCGGGCGCCATCATCGTGCATCGCGCGATGCTGCGGTCGCAGGAGCTGCAGCTGATCGGGAAGCAGTGTGCGGGGGGGGGGCCGCAACGAGGTCGTGGCGATGATCCTGAACCCCATCGAGCTAGGACGGGCCTGCCAGTCCCTGCCATCGGTCGGCGCTGCCCTAATGTCTGGGCCGCTTGGCGGCTTTGCGCCTTTGGTAGGGGCACATGTTGGACGATTGGAGCAGCCCCCGTCATCGGTCGGCACTGCCCTAATGTCCGGACCGCTTGGCGGTCCTGCGCCTTTGGCGGGGGCGCGGAGGTGCACTCGTGCACCAGCGCCAAGGGCCACATCTCCACTGACGGCCAGACGGTCGAGACAGTCCATGCCATCGGTCGGCGCTGCCCAAATGTCTGGGCCGCTTGTCAGCCTTGCGCCTTTGGCAGGGGCGCGGGATGAGGCGACGTGTCAGAACAGCTCCTGCCATCGGTCGGCGCTGCCCTAATGTCTGGACCGCGTAGCGGTCTTGCGCCTTTGGCAGGGGCGCAGTCGAGGCGGCCGCAGCAAGTTCAATTTTGAGTGATGGTACGGCAATCGAGTTTGGCTATGAATGATGGGAATTCAATGGTCACGTCGAGCTCATCGATTGCTCCATCACGTACTTCGGCTTCGTTCCGGCAGCTACTGGAAGCAGCTGAGCGACCTCGGCGAGTAGCTGGGCCCCCCCTTGCCGCCTCGCCTGCTTTCCCACCCCTCTCCTCCTCCTCCTCCTCCTCCTCCTCCTCCTCCTCCTCCTCCTCCTCCTCCCCCTCCTCATCCTCCTCCTCCTGAGGGGGGCTCCTCGAGCTGATCGATGTGCACGACTTCTCGCTGAGGGCCCTCAGCGAGAAGTCGTTTACATCGATCGGTTCGCTCGCGTGCAAAACGCTCGCGGTCGACAATGTCGGCCTTGTGGGGGATGGCGCCGCCCTCGCAGCGTTCCGACTGGGGGGCCGGGCCCTTGTGGTCACGACCCCAATCGGAAGCTGCGGGTAAGCGCCCCCCCCCCCCCCCCCCCTCGAGCCCGAGCAGGTCGGGGCGCGAAGCGGTGCCCCTGCCCTGCTCTGGCCCCCTTGGCTCCGTATAGGCCGTGTAGGAAGTTCGGAGTGTCGGGTCGGTGGGTTCGTGGCCTTGTATGTTGTTTCGTCGTTTAGGCCGAACTCCAGCCGACGTTAATCGCAGCTTCGTCCGTTCGGTGCACTATCGCACGAAGTCGAGTAGTTCACAGACACATGGGCCATGAAGTGCATTCATCCAGTCATTCTCTCTTCTTCCTCACTCCCATCCTCTCCCTCCCTCTTCTTCCTCACCCTTCTTCCCCCCCCTCCCCCCCCCCCCCCCCCCCCCCCCCCCTCCTCGATTCTTCTCCTCCGTTTGTCTGGTTAGCCTTCCACCCCCTCCTGTCCGACGCCGCTCCCGCCCCCGCGCCCAGGTGAGGCGTCGGGGCGCGCCGACGCGCGGCGGCGCCCGCAATCCCCCGCCCAGGGCGAACGAGCGGAAGGCCGAGGGCGAGGGGGGGGGGGGGGAGGGAGGAGCGGGAAGTAGAGGGGAGGAGAGGGGGAGAGGGGGATGGAGGAGTAGCCCGGATAATCTAGGATCCAGGTCCGAGGGCCCTCGCGAGAATCGGAGGTCGAGACTGCCGGCGTACGGCGGGCTCCGCCGACAACGATGGCTACGAATTCGCAACCGTCATCGTCGGCATCTTTCGCCGTTAGCGGGGAAAGATGTCGCGACGACGATGGTTACGATTACGATGGTGGTGTTAATGATTAGGATGATGGCGGCGACGGGTGTGCTGATGACAACAGCGACGATACCGACGATGCTGATGATGCTGGTGATGATGCTGATGATGACGATGATGATGATGATGACGATGGTGATGCTGGTGGTGATGATGATGCTGCTGCTGATGATGTTGATGATGGCCATGGTGATGCAGGTGCTGTTGCTGACGAGAATGATGATGACGAGGAGGCGGATGATGATGATGCGGCTGATGATGCTGATGATGATGGTGCTGCTGATGCTGATGCTGATGATGCTGATGATGATGCTGGAGGTGGCGAGGGTGATGATGCTGATGCTGGTGATGCCTCCGATGGGCATCGCGGGGCCATCGATCGGAGCGCGGCGCTTCGAGTTCGCAGGACTTCTGGCCCAGGCTCGGAGCTCGCGGGACTTCTGGCCCAGGCTGGGCGCGCCCCGTCGCCCGCGGAGGGCTGGCAGAGCAGGCGAAATTGGCCGACCAGCGTGAAGCTGGGGACGAGAGATAGAGAGAGCGAGAGGTTAGGGGGGCGAGGGGCGGAGAGATGACGAGGGGGAGGGAGTGGAG
>CAUYUJ010018863.1:190000-193510 GCA_963575745.1 Prorocentrum cordatum | reverse complement strand
CTCGGCCGGATTTGCATGCGCCCCTTTGCGTGTTCGTCGAGTTCGATGATATCGATCTAGGGACAGACGGGCAGGGTCGGCCGCGGTCGTTTTTCCCGGGAGACGAGGAGCGGCGGAACTGGGTGCCCATTTGGAGGCAGAGAGTGTCTTCCACCATGGAGGAGGGCGGGTGGCGCGAGAACTACCCGTTGCAGCTGGCATGGGCGTTGACGCACTGGAAGGCGCAGGGGATGACGTTGGCGAAAGTCCGCGTGCACCTGTTAGCGAAGACCGCGGCCGTTGCAGGGATCGGTTTCGTCGCCACGACGCGCGTGAAGCATCCCTGGGACTTGGTGTTCGAGGATGACCTGCCGGAGTATGCGGACTTCATGAGGGCCAGGCATACGACGGCGTTCCGGGAGCGGCGACGCTTCGAGTTGCGACTGGAGGCTCGCGCTTCCCGCACGTTGCGGAAATACGGGTACTGCGAGGCGGACTGCTGGACTGAGGAGGAGAAACGCGCGGCGGAGACATTGCTGGGTCGTTTGAAGCCCGTTGCCGCGGCTCAGGCGGAGAGGTTGAGAGGGGCGGGCAGAGTGGTGGATGAGGACACATGGCTGTGGGGTGAGGAGGGGCCGCCTTTCGCGTCCGAGCTCGACAGCGCCGTTGCTGCCGAGGCTGGAGAGGACGACGTCGCGGCGCGGCGCCTCTGTGCCGTGGCCGAAAGGCTTCTGGACCGGAGGCGGGTGCGCTTCGCGACGCGGGAGGAGAAGGGCGCCGCGCGGGATCTGCTTGTTGATGTCGGTGCCCTCGCTGCTTTTGCGTCCCGGGAGGATTTGCGCGAACGTCTGACGGCTGCTGCCGGGCGCCTGACGCATGAGTCTTCGGGTTCGGGTGACAGGGAGGGGTTCCTGCGCGGCGTGGTCGACTTGATTGTGGAGCGGTGGGAGGCGTCTGGGGCGTGGGATGAGCGAGTGTTCGATTCCGTGGCTCCGTGCATGGGCCCGCTGCATATGAGCGCCGTGAAGGAGGCCATGGGCGCGCTGGTGCCCCCGCGCCTGCATAAGAGTTTGGATAAGGCGGCGAAGAGGATGAAGGACGCTTTCGGGGACGTCCGTGGTGGCTGCGCGCTGCGCATGGACAAGTGGGTCGTGAACGTGCGAGCGGAGAGCGCGCTGGCAGAGGGCAGGCTGGAGGGCCAGGCGCTGGAGTTCTTCTTGATGGTGGCGAGGCAGTTGTGCGCGGGGTTGGGGCTGCCGACGACTGTGGCTTCGGCAAAGGTAGGCCGGCACGTTGGTGCGGAGGAGACCCCGGAGCATTTTGCCCGGATTGCGCACAATTGGACGAGCGTGTGGGATGCGAACTCCGTGCGTGACAAGCAGGAGTTGCTAATGGTCGTCGCCGTGGACCCACTGAGCGGATCTGGTGTCGCGCAGGATTGGATGTTTGTGAGTGTTACGTCTGGTCGGCCGGGGGAGGCGCTCGGGCGCGCCGAGTCTCTCGCAGTGCGCGTGCACGATCGGGCCCGCAGGGAGGACGTGGCAGGGCGAATCGCCCGGAATATCGACGCACTGCTGCGACCGCTCGGTGCCAGTGCTGGGCGGCGCCCGCCGGCGGTGGAGTTCGGGGACGCGCCGCGCGTTCGTGTTCCTTCGCAGAGGATCGCCTGCGCGCTCGGGCTTCTGCTGGCCGTGTCGGGCGCCTGGCGAATGCGGGCGTGCTGGATGCGTCGGCGGAGTCCTTCGTGCCTGACGTGTGTCGCGTGCTGCGGGGCGCGTTCGCGTCGTTCCGGGCGGGCGTCGGCGCGCGGGGGGCGCGGGATGTCATGGAGTTGTTGCTTTCGGAGCAGGAATGCCGCGACGTTCTGGCGCGTTCGGCGTCGTGCCTCGCGCGGGTGCTTCGGCGCCCAGCGCGACGGGCGCGAGCTTGCCGAGGGCGGCTGTGCCAGGGGAAGCGGCGGGTGAGGCTGGCGAAGAGGATGGCCTGGAGGGCGCGTCGACGTTGTCGTTTGCCACGTGGAATATCGCTGGTGGGCATCGCTCGGCCGTGGCGCCGCCCTCCTGGAGCGACCGCGACCAGCGCGCGGCGGTCCTGGGCGAAGTGCTCCGTTGGAGGCAGGCGCGCGGGGTTGATGTCGTTGCTCTGCAGGAATGCGAGGGCGAGGAGGCGTACAAGGAGCTGGAGGCGGAATTCCAATTGGTTGGCGTGGCCCCTGCGCACGAGTCCAGGGGGTACGTGCACCTGTACGTGAGGCGCGGTCTGCGCGCGGAAGGCAAGGCTTTGTCAGGGGAGGACCCGTGCGTGCTGTGCCGGGTCGAAGTTCCCGTAGGCGGGGGCGCGGGCGGCGCGGGGTGGGTGAACGTGGCCGCGGTCCACTTGCCCGCTGGTGCGGCATGGGAGCGGCGTCACGCGATACTTCGGAAGATTACGAGGACTTGCGCGGAAGGTTGCGACCGGCTGCTCATTGTGGGCGACATGAACAGCACGGACTCCCAGGTGCAGGCCGCTGTGGAGCAGCTGCGTTTGAAGGACACCTGGTACGAGGGTCGTTCTTGGGGCTGCCCCGGGAACATGTTTTACTCGGGTCTCGGCGAGAGGGGGGCTGTCGGACAGAGACGGGACCGGGTCATGTTCGGGGCGGAGCTTTGGGCGGAGGTGCATTTGGTAGGGAAGGGGAAAGTGTTCTTCGAGGGCTGCGAATTCCCTGTGTCAGACCACTTTGGGCTGTTCGGGTATGTGCGTGCCCACGCGTGCTTCGGTTCTCGCGAGCATAAGATGAGGGCCCTGGCGCAACGCTGCCGGCTCGCGCTCCAGGCGACGCGCGATCGGTCGCACCGGCTGGAGGGTGCCGAGGTCCAGAATCGGTTGCAGCAGGGGCGGGAGGCTGCGGCCTTGGCGAGGCAGCAGTCGCAGGACCGAAACCGGGAGGCGTACTTGCGAACGCAGCAACGCGAGGCAGCCCGAAGACAGCGCCGTCGGGAAGAGCTGGTGTCCGCGGCGTTCGGGCCGCAGAGTTTGTTCGCGTCGGAGCGCCCGGCTCAGCCTCCGCCGAGCCCTGGAGAGATGGCCGTGCCTCGCGTGGATGGTATTCGCGCGGCTTCGTGGGACAGCGTGAGTAGCGTGCCCGTCCGTGGGATGCCGCGGCCTGGGCATTCTTGCTACGTGGTCAGCGTGACGCAGCTGATGCTGAGGACGCCTGCCGTCTGGGAGTGGCTTCGATGGCACGCGGAGGGCGATTGCGAGGAGAGGGCCAGTGGGCGTTGCTGCGTCTGCGGGATGTGGGACACGCACAATCAGTTGGTGTCGCGACGCTGGCAGGGCGGACCCGTGATCGTGCGGCGGCGAACGAATGTTGATAGCGAGGACGTTTTCCTCGGGCAGCCCAGTGAGTTCGACAACGATTGGCAGCAGCATGATGTGTTTGCGTATTGGGGTAAGCTGATGTCGGCTGCGCGCCGCGGAGAGGAGTTGGCCGGACGCTTTGCGTCGTGGGACCCCGAGAGCATTCGTGTGACGAACATGCGCGTGACG